>JARHVA010006737.1:567500-805000 GCA_037957365.1 Torreya grandis | reverse complement strand
AAATGTATACCTTCCAAATAAATAATGTAAATGAAAAACCATATCATTCATATTCAAAACCAACCTCAACAAGTTTCATGGGGATCACAAAATCTAAATGTCCCCACCCCCCTTAGGGATTCCCATGTTAACCTTATCCCACAACCACCCCTCATTAATAAAATAATAAAAAATATACAAAACAAACATCTAGTACCTCAAATTACTAATACTGATATAAGATGTATCACACCCACCATCACCTATAATGGATCCACCAATCATTACATTTAAAAACATTTGGTAACATTTATAAATATTGGGTCAAACTTAACACCTTTTCCACTACCAAATTAATATCTAAAACACTCTTAAGATATGCTTTAGATTTTTATGATAAATTAAAAACCCATTTTGTCACTAGCCTTGAAGACTTGGTTAACTCACTAGTCTAAGAATTTAAAACTAGTGATCTTCCAAAAAACAACTTAGCCAATTTTATAAATTGTAAACAACTTGAAATTGAAAGGGTACAATCCCTTATCAAATTATGTAAGAACTTATCTAACAAATGTGAAAACAATATGGTAGATGACAATGTCTTCTACCTATTCACTCATTCTCTATACCCCAAATTACAATATTAGTTTAGGACTCTCTCTCCAATAACCTTGGAAGAAGTTCTTGACCACAATAAATGACAAGACTTCCTAATGCATCAATTCAAACCATTTCAACCTATAATGGAAACTTGTATGCTCATTAAAAATAGAAACTATCATGCAACTAATGATGGTGTTACCCACACCTATGAAACTATTTGTAATAAGCAATAAATTACTCTAAATAATGCTATGGAGCATGTTCCCCCTACAAATAACACTCCTACTACATTTTATAAACCCACCCACTCTAATATGCACAAACCATTATCCAAAGTAGATCTTCAAAAACATCTTACAAAACCTCTAGTATGAGACCTTGACCCCACTCATCTGATTAAATCATGGTATGATCCAAAATTTTTTTGTTGGTTTCATGTAAGTTGGGGCCACTCTTATAAGACTTGAAGAAAATTATGCAATCTTAATATGGATCTTATTCTTGGTCCAAACTTTTATCATGAAACCCTTATTCAAAAATGTCAACAAGCATATAACATATTTTAAATCCCATAAAACACAAAATAAAAACCAATCTTTAGACCAATATAATGCTCATCTTACTATCTATAAATATCCTTGTCCCAACTACCAAGATAACATCGATAAGCCTACTCCTACAAACAATGTTGAAAGTATTATAAAACTCACTACCAATGAATAAAAAATGGTTATAATGACTAACATGAGATGAGCCATTGATTTTATTGACTCAAACACAATACCTACACATCACACCTCTCAACTATTTTATGTCATTTAGGATACTTCCCCATCCCATCTAATAGAATTAGGGCAAGAAGAACTTATAACCATTCAATAACCACTCTCAACAACACAACTTGATTATACCTCTCATACAATTTGTACTCTTTCCACAACATCCACACAAAAACACCACCTTCCCAAAACTCTCAATAGTATTTCTTCATCCCAAACACAAGAAATACCTCAGTAAACCATCACATCACCTAAATTAAATGAACCCATTTGTAATCAACCTAAACCAACTACACCCTATCAACACAAGTTAAATTTAACTTACAACCCTTCTTTCCAAGATCTCTTATAACAATATGTACCTATATATAAAAGTCCTCTCATGGGTTATGATGAATGGGATTCCATTACAGAAATTTCTCATCTCCCATCTCAAAAACCTTTCTTAGAATAAATGATAACTTATCCCCATCATCAAAACCATCTAATGCAATTGTTATTTTAAATGAACATCCCTTATCCTCCTATAGTAGGATATGAATATTCCTTATCTATATCTAAAGATAGTACACTTTAAAAATTGAATAAATATCCATCCATGTTGATGAAATAGTGGACACTTTTCTTTCACTTACATTACCTATTGCTTCCATGACTCCTAATGAGATATTACTTCATACGAATGATCATCCACTATTCATTATCATCAAAATTGGTGATATCTAAGTTAAATATGACTTAATTGATAAAGGTTTAGGTACTTTTGTTACCTACCTTGACTTCATTAAGACACTTGGATATTCTAAATACAACCTCAAAATCTACACCTAACACATGTCAAGGATACATTATAAGGAAAATGCCTCCTCTAGGTTGTGTTTGGATTCCCATTACCATTCCTCCTATCACTTTCTATGTAAAAGTTATGATATTTATTTTTTTTATTTTTTACATCTTACTTGTCAATCATGGACTCATCATATGAGACCAGTTGCCTCATCCACATTCCAATGCATCAAATTCCCCACAATGGAGCTATTTATAGGATTCAAGGACACACAACCCCTAAAAAATTTAAAAATTTCAAGAATGTGATGTCTTTAAAACTCATACACTTGAAGCTTTTTCTAATATCCCATTTAGGTAATCCCAACTCTTCAACTATCCTATCAATTCCACTCAAGGTTATAATGGTCACCCTAAATTAATTGGTAACATTCCACCTAACCTCATAGATTTTGATGATGATGAACTGAATGAGATTATCCTCAAGATCAAAAATTATAATCTTTCCCCTCAAATTATCACCCAACTTCCTCCTTCTTTTCAACTTTTATCATGTTAACCATCTACCGATTATATACTTGTTGTCTTAACTAAGACTAGATACTCTATCCACCATGCATCTTCTGACGACAAAGTCATTCCTACATGTACCATCAACTTGTATACACCTAAATATGATGATGGATATGCTTTAGAAGACCCATTTTTATCTATATTTATCCAAGATAAAAATGTTAAGGTTATTCTATATAGATCTTCTTTCTTTTAATCTTTTCATTTATCTTTTAACATTCCTTCCTTTATAATACCTAATACTAGAATTTTTTCTATTTATCACAGGGTAGAGATGGATCACTCTCATGATACACCTTGAGTCATAGCATATTTCTTCAAGAGTATACTCATGGATCATGCCATGATAGGTCATTATGCCTTTGTTAGATACCAGGACCCTTAAAGTTTGCTTCTTCTATTGATGTTAGCTATTATTCTTAAACATATTGCATAACTAACCTCACCTTCAGATGATCCTATTCTAGTTTATGTTCCATCCCTATCTTTATTTGGTGATGGCCTTTTTCCTTTACTACAACTTGATCACATGCTTTCCCAATGGGTAGATCATCCCTCTAATGATATCTATAAAGTTGTCAGTCATTAGACCAAATATTGCTAGTTATATTAGCCACCCCAGCTTCTCCTTCCACCTCTTCAGCTATTAGGCCCCAAAATCTTACTAAAAAACATATTTGTTGCTTTCATGGGACATATAAACACTCTTCCACTTAGTATAGAAAACTTAGGCAATACATTGACACATTACACCTAGCTACTACTCAGCGCAAACATAAGTCCATACCTCCTCCTAAGCTATTACAAGAGTTTATTCCTAAATATGGGGAGGTATATTATATTTGGCTCCAATGTGGAAAAAATTATACTAATCTCTACCACATTATTTAGCATCACCTTCATGACTTCCTACAATCAACACTTGCATTAATCATTCCTCCTTCTATAGGTTGTACACAAAAGAAGGCTCCTCTTTATCCATAGGTTACACCTCCTTCCCACCCCATAGATACTATCCCCATTCATAAATACATTCCTATTATTGAGTATCCTATGCATGACATCCCTCATGAACATTACTCTTCATTAGCTATACCTAAATTCTTAGTTGAGTAGATATAAAAGGAATTCTTTACATAATTGTCCATGAAAATCAATGAGACTCTACCTACCACTACAATTTAGCTTCATAGAAATGTTTCAAATTTCATGGATAATATGTGTGGTCAAATTTATTAGTATTAGTGAACATGACATGGTGTCATTTCACATTATTCTAGGTTATGATTTGGATTAGATTTGTGATCCATTTTTATATATCTCTTATACACTTCATTATGTGTCAAATATGGTTTCACTTATCTATTTTGCTTAGATCATTATATTATGCTTTATGTGTTTTATATGGTTTCATTTAATTTCATATTTCTTATGGATTCTTATCATTATTTTAAATAATGCACACTTATGTTTATGATTTTCCTTCTTTCATGAATTGTTTTTATTTTACAATGTTTGTTTGCTATCTTATCTCACTCAAAAATTAGATAATTATTATTGGGACTTGGTTATAAAAACATTAATTACTTTAGTATTCTATTTCTACCATATGGTCAGTTATCAAATAAGACTCATAATTTTACTACTACTATATAATGATCTATTTTTCATCTCCTTCATTTATTTTTCCTTTCACATACTAAGCATACATCTGGTTAAAAATTGAGATTACATATGGGTTTATAGGTAATATTACATGTTTAATCAGTCATATATTTAGTTACATAGCCTCCTTTAAACCAAATTATAAATATCATTCATGTGTATCTTTTCTATCACTCATGTTGGTTATTCTAAATATATATGGATGAGGAATCATAAAATCCATAAAAAAGTTGAAATCTAAATCATTTAAACAAAAGGAAATTATTCAAAAAGGCAATATACAAATTTAAAAGTCTAATCACACCAAAATATATGATTTGTATCACATCTTCTATTTCTAATTGAAGCTAAAACTCCAAAATTGGCCTCGTGATAAAGTCAAGGTCCATTGGGTGTGGTAGGCTAGTATATTGGGATAGGAGAATAAATAAATCTATAAGTGCTACCTACTTTCTCACACAAGGACCCAATCTTCACTGTAGATCAATGACTCTGTAAGAGGTCTTGAAGAATGGGGAATATGTTGTGGAAAGGTAGGTCCATTTTAATTTTCTTTTTCATATAACCTTCATGATTTGATCTTAGTATCTCACCAATTTGCCTATATAGATTTATTATTATTATGAGTAGGTACTATTTTTATTTTGATAGTCAATAGACTCTTAGTGTCTCTCCTTTGTACCCAATATGCCTCATGTTTCCTAAGGTCTTCTCATAAATGCATATGTCATGATTTTTACATTCCCTCTTTCATTCGAATAATATTAATATTTTCCCTTGAGAAATATTATTTTTTTAACTGATCATTCCCCCTAGGGTTTCCCTTTGTGAGTTGCATTGTAAGACCATGGATAGGAATAAGCTCTCCTCACAAATTACCACAATAAAACATTTCCTTATTTTTACCCTTACTACCATTCAACTATTTGGTTTTCCCCTTGTGAGTTGTAGTGTAAGACCATGGTTAACAAGGCCCTCCTAACAAATTAACACATTAAAAACATATTTTAAATCAATACCCCAATTGTTTACACCTCATTGGTTTTCCCTTTGTGACTTGAAATGTATAACCATGGATAGGATTAGGACTTCCTCAAATAATATTCCAAATACCCAATTCATACTATAACTAAATATAA
This sequence comes from Torreya grandis, assembly GCA_037957365.1. Lineage (NCBI taxonomy): Eukaryota > Viridiplantae > Streptophyta > Pinopsida > Cupressales > Taxaceae > Torreya > Torreya grandis. The sequence continues at coordinate 799,476 of JARHVA010006737.1, read as the reverse complement.
ATAATATTACATGCATAAAATTTGAGATAATTTGTGTTAGATTATGATTTGCATGTCATTGACATACTTCCCATCTTGATTTAATATGTTTTATGCTTGCTTAATAAGCACTTCACTTTTACCTTCTTATTTTTTGATTGCATGTATGTTTACAACCATTTTATAAATTTCACATACTTTCCATCTTGAATTAGTATGATTAATTTGATTCACTTACTTTTTGTTTCTCTTTTCATACTTCAAAACTTGATTTAATATAATTGATTATATTAATTATTTGTTTGTTTCTATACCATTGGTTTTCATGTGTCTTCCATTTTATTACAAATGTTCATACTTCCCATTGTGATATAGTATGCCTTTATTTTGTTTTAATTTGGTGCAAATATTTACATGGTTTGGAAATATTTATTACCATTTACATTACCACTTTGGCTTATTATACTTATTAATCTTTTGTTTTTACACATTTCCCATCGTGATATAGTGTGTATTACATTTATTTTGATTAATTATACTTTTCCAAATCATTTTTTCATCTTGAAATTGTAAATCTTGAACATGGGGTGTGATATGCACTACATAGTCCTAACTCCATGGAATAACCTAAGGTAACCTATAATCGATTGCATGTGAAAACCTAATTAGATCATACATAAGGAATCTCTCATATATCCATGCACTTAGTAGAATGACAAGGCACATCATCTTTTTCCCTGGGTCAACATCCCATACATGTCATGCATGAGCTGGACCCATTTGATAAAACCTAGATCTCATAATGCTCTTTGATCTAAGATATACTAGCACATGGATATTTCATATAATAGTACCTTACCATCCAACTCATGACACAACATTTATTCTATCATAATCCCTATCATAGTATGTTGGATATCTAGAATGACCCTGATATAAACACCAAATGAGCTAACATGTAACCCATGATAGATCTTATCTGAGTATGTCACCTAATGGGTCGAGGCTTGTCAGTCATCATCTAACTCTGGTATATCACAAATCACCAACATCCAATCAATAGGAAGTCTAATAAATACATGGAAATCTCCTAAGGTGGTCACCATATCTATATTATCACCCTTCACCTCTCATCAAAAAACATTGGTCAATCATTCCCATCCTCATAAGAACATGAAAATGAGATCAACACTTAATAGGATCCATCTCATCTCCATGATTCCTCCAAAACCTAAGGAAACCAATAGATTAATATCCATGTCAAACAATTGGTCCACTATAGTGGGTAGTTAGGATACATCTACCAGGTGCTAAAATCTCTAGTGTCTCTAAAAAATATTAAATAATAGAGAATGTATTAGATCTTGATGTCATAAAATAAAATATAGTTTTAGATATTATCAATAAAAATAACAAATTCACTAATTTATCAAATTGTTTGATCTACGTCTCTTTATTTTCCCCCTTTTCCTACATAATCAGCCTATTTTAATACTAAATTTCCCATATTGTGTTCTTATGATACTATATATGGCTTTTAGTACATAGTCAACCCATTATTTAAGATGTTATTGGTATGTTTGATACTAAATTGGCCCTGTTTCAACTCTACCATACTATATCATCCCTATGGTACATAGTTGGCCTCATTTAACAAACTATATTGTCCACATAATATGAACTACATTATATAGAGGGTACTATGTTGGACATTTCCCTATTTCCAATTGGATCAGACCACTACTATATAGTCAAACATCTCTAGTGATACTACATCATCCCACTGCTATGCAGTCAATCACCAAGATTTCTCTAACCTTGTGAACTAAGTTGACATGGCCAAATTTATTCTTAGTTTGTGGTGACTTTTAACCTTATACCATAAATGTCTTAGGCATTTATTGGTCTAATCTTTTCCTACCTAGTACCCCATTCTACCTAAAAAAATCCTAGGGTTAGTTTCAGTGTCTATATTTCACCTACCATCCAATTTTCTATATTTAACTTAATTTCAATTAAAATATCTAAAAAATTTGGAATCATTGCTTCCCTTGAACTATACCTATTGTGACTAATATGCATCCTCCACATCATAATTGTTATCTCCTCACCATGATCACTCTCTAGGATTAAATTGGGTTTCTTAGAGTAATATTTTATCAAAATAGTAAAATACTAAATGAATTTATTTTCACCATATTTCTATTTACCATTCAAAATTATTTACTCCTCAAATATTTACAATCATATTCTATTTTTTGACCATAAATTTTTTCTACTACATCTCTTACAAACTACAATATGTTCTGGAATATTAACATTGTAGAGAATAATTTCACATATTACATGTAAATTTTTTCTAAAAATGATTCTTTGCTAATTTTTATAGTTTGCCTAATGTTCCCTACATTGGACACCTTCACATTTCTTTCAATTCCTTAATTTTATACAACACTAAGGTAAGTAAAGGTATGTATTTCTCAATTATGTCCTTTCATTTATCTTATTTTCTTCTCACTATAGTTTATTTATCTTCATTTTTATGTCTTACTATGTTCTTTTATCAGAGCACCATCTCATGTTGTACTTGCATGACACATGATAAGCTTTGAGTGAAGCATACGTATACACATAACATTTTCAAACTTGATAAATTACTAATGTTTTTAATCTTGAATAACCCATTGAGTCCTAATCTCTTTGAGTGTATGCCTTGAAGGGTGCACTAATAAAGGGGTGGGTAGACCACTAATGTTTCAAAAGATTGTTATCCCCTATACCACAACTTGTAATCTACACAAACATCTCATATACTCTTCCCTAAGATTTTACTCCTCCCTTACACACTCCTCCAAGTAATTCACCATCTTACACAACCCCTATATAATCCAAAAAATTCTTTCTGACATTTATCAAATAATTTCAGCCTATGTCAACCCTATACTTAAATTATATTTGAACATTATTGGAGTCTATCGGTATTAGCCAACTCACTTTGGGACCTAACTTGATTATATTTGTTAATAATATAAGGTCACTTAGATCCAACACTATCTAAAGGGTTTAGGTTTATATTCAACTATATAAACACATCATTTTGTCATTTTAGAGAGAGAGATAAGAACATCATATATAGTCCATCTATTTATCCACCATTATACTTAAGGAGCATTACTTAGGGTTTCAATACTACACTTGGAGATATTGATCTTGTCTTATGGAGAAGTATTTTAGATGCATAGAGAATTCATGTACCCTATATCTAAATTATTCATGTTATCTTTACATACCACAATAACCTCTTGTGAATCACCCCTACCAAGGGAGATATTGAGGCTCAACGGACTCATACTTAAAGATATGTACTCCTAACTTTGTTCCTCCTTTTTAAAAGTTGATAGATTTAGTTTTGTTAGCTTATATGATTCTCTCCTATGCATTATGATTTCCTATACATTAGATTAATTATAGATCTTCTATGCATGTTTACTTTTTATGTTTATTACCCCCATTTTATGCCACAAGCTTTGGTGTGCACTAGGTTAGATTTTTATTTACTTTGTATTTACTTTGAGAATATAAAAAACATAGAATCTAACTAAGGTTATTTCATGGTATAACTTGACTATACACTTTGGAACCCTCTCTAGTGATATTATTATGGTAAGGGATTCTTTGGTTAGGTCTAGCATATCCACCTTGGTCATGACCCTGATTTTCTAAATGTACCAATATATGGAAGTGTAAGTGTGATTTATCTTCTCTAAGATAGGATTAATTTTTAGACTAGATAATTTTACCTTGTATACATTCTCCACCAATACATAGATAAGTATGAATCTAAGTTTATCCCTAACTCCAATAGTATAATTTCCTCCCTATCCACCACTATTCTCATCAATCCTAGATGTGTTTTGTCTCTTAAAACAACATTTTTAATTATATACTATAGGATCCTCCACACATCATCCATTATCAATATAATCTCCCCAGTCAGTAGATGGAACATGCTAATCTCATAGTGTCACCTCTCTACTAGTGCAATGAATATAGCCCTATAAACTCATATTGTAGACATCTAATTCCTAACACCATTTGTGTTGAAATTGTCAATCTTACTTGAATTACACTCAAATGCACATTTTAGGTCAAAATCCATAAAATAGGATAAATGGTTCAAACTTGTCATTTACAAGTGCCAATTTAGGTCAAAGTATCCTTAAATAGGGCAATGTAATTTATGGGCAAGCTAACTTTGATAAAACTTTTGACTCAAAATGATGATTTTGCCTTTTGTGCTTTGGATCACTCTTTTCTCCTAAATTCATTGGTACATGCCACATACCTTTGCTATTTTGTGTTGTAAACATCCTAAATGGAAATATAGCTCCAACGCATCTAATGTCACCTTTTAATTCTTTTCGAGTCAAATTATAACTTAGTAATATGACTTTCTGACCATTTTGATTAATTGAGGACCAATTTTCAAATAAATGCACAAATGTTGATTAACCTTGTTTAAGGATAATTAATCTAAATCAAGATCTTAAGTGGATTTTCCATGAGAGTTGGTGAATATTTCTTTCTAAAAATTGATTTCCATTATCTTCATCATCATGTGACATCATTTCTTAGAAAGACATCCCTAGGCCATAAATGCCACAAATATCAGGATTATGGGTCACCCATGCCTAGTTAATGCCTCCCATGCCCCTTCAATGACCCTTCTTCTAAGGCCATGATGAAGATATTTATGGATTTGATTCTAAATATTAGGATTATCCATGGCCACACATCTCAATCTTGAGATGGATGGTCATGGTTGATCCTAACCAATCTCAAAAATCTATAAATAGAGAGGCCATGAACATCATTTTAAGCTTGAATGTTACAAAGTTATAATGCTAAATTATTTCCACAAGGCTTTGCATTTTATCATATATTTTGTTTGAAATCTTCATTGATAGGATAGTTTAGTGATTTGGAATCAAGAGCCTAGTTTTTATGGAATGTTCTTGAGGCATTGGAGGAGTTTACTGCCATTGTTGACAAAGACAAGGATGCTTGATCAAGGGAGAACATGTTTTTGAGTCACATGGGTATGGTAATCCATTTGGGAAGGTACTATTGTATTGATTTCTTTCATTTGTTTCTTACTATCCTTTGTAATTCCAAAGGAATAGATAGGCTTGGTTAGTTCTTTATGCATGTTTCGTTATTTATAGACTAATGCTTGACTAACTTTCTTTGTAATCCTCTCTACATCTTGGCATGCTTAGTGGGACAAGATGCATCTCAAACCTAAAGGAGTTCATTTTACAACTCTAAAATATCTATTTGGACCTTTAAAACTCTTAAAAATTGATTTTCTAACTTTATTTTTATATTTTTGGTTACCACAATTTTTTACATAGTAACCGACGTCAGCAAGGAATACTGACATTAGTCACTAATCAACTAATTTTAGTTGGTAGAACTGACATCAGCTAGATCTCGATAGTTAAATAATTGATGTTGATGGTATTAATCGACATCAATCACTATGTTTTTTTAAAAACATAGACCTAAGACCTCTTTTTCCAAAGTTTATTGTTTTAAACTCAAAAGGGCTTCAAAGCTAAGAGACATGTTGACATTTTTGCTATAGGACCAAGCTTTTGCTTTGATAAAACATGTTTAAATCACCTCTTGAATGCTTAAAAATCAATAAGGAACTTTTATTTGGTGTTTAACAAAATAATTTAGATGTTTTGGTGAATGTTTTCACAGTTTGTAACTAAGACCAAGGGGTCAAATGAACACCATTAAACATTTCATTTAGGTTTAAAATTAAACACACTTGTCAATTCTTGTTTGCAATAGTTGTTTAGTTATACTTTTTTTTAGAAAAAAGAGGAATGTTTTGTGTATGCTCTTCCATTTGTCCCCTATAGGTAACCCTTGGAATCAAAAGCACCATTCCTATTGCAAATAGCCTAGTCCAAGGCTTAGAAAAAATGTCACCTAAAGCATTCCCCAAAAACTCACCAAAGTTTGGGTGACCTTGAAAATGACCCTAAAGTCTTTCTATTTTATGATTTTTTTTTTAATTTTCATGCAAACTTGGCTTGTGAGGGGGACTTCATCACCTCCCTCAAGTTATTTAGGGAAGCTTTGACCTAGGGTTTCACCTCATAGCATTGACTTCATTTTGCTCCTTTGGAGTTGCACATAGGACGTATCTACATTTGGACATTGCACTACATTGAATGAATGGTAGGATGTAGTGGTTATAAAAAAGACTAGACCTTTTTATAACTAGCTAATGTTGTGGTCACCCAATTTGTGTACTTGTATTTTGCATCATTTGATGTGAACGTCATTGTGCAATTGATTCCTCTAGAATGATCAAAACCTTGCTAATTTAGTAGACCCCACTTTGCCATACCTTGTCAGCTTAGACTTAAGACATTTGTTTTTTTTCATTAGCTTACTTGGTCTTGATTTATGTCTAAAACTATTTGTTAACTCAATGAAATTAACCAAAACACATTGTCCTCAATTATTTTGAGCAAGGGAGGTATTACACTGTCCAAATGGAAAATTCATCTTTTCCTTATTCAAATTATTGTCAAAATCTTTGTGTTATGTCATCCACTTTGGCACAATCATGTTATCCAATTGATTTTATAACTTTTATCCAATTTGTTTAAATCATTCATTTATAATCTACATTTGAAATTGAACCTTTCTAAGTTATAAGGGTTGGTGTGTCAAAGTGGGTTCACCATTTATGCACTAAGCTTGTTTTAACTTGGGTTTAATTTTCCATTTGGATTGAAGGTATTTTATTAATACTAAAAATCATATTATCATCTTGGTGGATTCAAGTCATCATACATATCACTTACGCTTTGAGTCCTATAACATATTTTATTCTACTAGAATCATGTGGCAATGTTGTGTTACCCATTTGGTCCTAGCTTTATACTTAGTGATTCACATATATTTTTTACATCTTGAGTTGGTTAGTTAATTTTGTCTTCTTCATAATCTGAAGAGATTTATTCTAAAACTTTTAGGGTCAACTTGTTAAAGTTAAATCTAGCTTTTATAGTGTGGGTGTATCACAAAGATCTAGGCTTTGGCGTACTAGTTTTCATCTTGGGTCTTTGAGTTACCTTACTCTTCTGATCTATATGATTTCAAATTTACTAAAATTTGACTAAAATCATGAACCAAATATTCTAAATTATTCATTGTTTCAAACCACCCTCCCTTATAGTCTCACTACTACCTTGGTTATTTATTTAGAAAGAGAGCCAAAGCATACTTTGATTGGTTGCCAAACATTGGTCCAAAGTTAGTCAATACATAAAATAAATCTTTTGAAACATGACTCAAAGTTTCACTTGTAGTGGGACCTATTATGGCCTTAATTATGAAGATGATAAATTTTAGATGATTAAGATAACCCCATTTTTTTATGACATCCCCACAGTAGTAGGATTTGAATATGATTACAAAAGTTAACAACCCCAAGAAGATCAAGATGAAGCCCTTCTTAGATTGATAGAATTAGGTGTTAGACTACCTTCTAAATTTCCTATAGAATAATTGCATACCTTAGTTAGAGAAGGAGAACAACAATGACAAGATCAAGCTTCTGCACAAATAAACATACCTTCTTCCTCTAATAAAGGAAAGGAAATACAAATAGAGTCAAAACCCACAAATCTAGATCTTCTAGCTAAGATCAAGATAATATGTAGATCAACTTGTCACAAACTTAATTGACTCCCTAGTTTCCACTTTAATTAACAATAATGCTTTAGAAAAATAAGGAGATATGGTTGAAAGTACACAATAAGTATTGGATGATAACATTACCATAGTGGATCAAGGAAATCTCAATGAACAATTAAAGTCACAAGAGACCTTAAAAGATGTTCCACTTGACATGAAACATACGTTCTTCAATCATCAAAACCCTCTTGTTACTTTACAAACTTAGAAACCCAAACATTCAGTTTGAATTGAGGAAATTCTTCAAGACAATTTGGCTAGCTCTTTTCAACCAACCCAAGGATTGGTAAATAAACATAGAAATTTTCAAAATCAGCAAAGTGCAAAATAGTCAAATTTAGGGAATGTTTTATAATCCAAGAATCAACGGCCTATGTTCTCAACTCAAGGGGTAAATCAGAACCAAGACATGGATTAAAAGGTATACTTTCCTTATAGATTCACACAAAACTAGGGGCACATTCCACCCCAATAGCAATAAAACTAGGGGCACATTCTACCCCAGTAGTTTTAGAACCAAGGGCACATTCTACCCCAATAGCAGCAGAACCAGGGGCACATTCAACCCTAATAACAATAGAACTAGGGGCACATTCCATCCCAATAATAATATAACTAGGGGCACATTCCACCCAAATAACAATAGAACTAGGGGCACATTCCACCCCAACAACATCTTATCCAATCCATATATACACCAAACATGCAAGAATGGAATTCCATGAAGGAAATTATCTAAATATTAGAGACAAATAATAGAGTCAAAAAGTACAAATTCAATGAGATATGCTCATATCCATTTGATTTATCTATTCTCCAAAACCCCTTTTCACCTCATTTTGAGGCACCCAAGTTTGACAAGTACAAAGGGAAAGGAGATCCATGTGAACACATACAAGTATTCTTCATCTTATGTCAAGAGGTTGCTTATAGTAGTGAATATTTACTATGACTATTTCCATGAAGTTTAGCGAGACAAGTTCTTGATTGGCTACTTAAACTACCCAAGGGATCAGTTATGGATTGTAATGACTTATCAAAAAAGTTTGTTAACCATTTCTCATACAACATAGAACATGAATTGACCATTGTTGACTTACGCAAATCCAAGCAATGTGATGGAAAAAATTTTGTTGTATATATACAAAGGTGGAGAGAATTGGTAGGCTACTTTCAACATAATTTACCAAACAAATAGTTGGTTGATATCTTTGCATAGAATTTGAATCTTGAAGTTACACATAATCTACTATTAACTTGTGCTAACTCATTTGAATAAATTATTAACAAAGGAGTGTATATTGAGAAGGCTCTTATTTCTAGAGGTCTTGTTAATATTTTTGTGCAAGGTCAATCATCTAATCAGACTAAATCACTAGCTCAAATAGTTATGTAGGATAAGCCTAAGGGCTTTAACAAAAATAAGAACATGGTTGGAAATGGGGTGATAAAAATAATACATGTTCAAATAGTATAGGCTATGCCTCCTTCAAATGTATAATTAACTCCCCCAAATACACTACCTACTTTGTAGAGACATCCTCCACGAAGGACATTTCATAACAATTTTAGAGTCTTTAGTAAGTTAGGAGAATCAGTTAAAATAATGTTATAAAAGCTCATTGTAGCTATTTTTATTATATGGCTAGTATCAGGGTCATTTCTTCAAGGTCAACCAAAACCAAATTGGTACAAAGAGAATGAGTGATGTAACTTTCATCATGTTTCTAGTCATGATGCATATCATTGTGTTCAATTATGACACATTATTGAGGACTTTATTGAAAATGGTGATCTAGAAATTAAGTTAGCCCCTAATCAGGACACAAATTAGGATATGAGAATCTACAAAGACCCTTTTCCTTGACATGATCCACCACCACCAAGAAACAATCAAAATGGTCACAATCAAGGACAGAGGTAGAATCAAAAACAACAACAAGGTCAGAATTTTAATGAGCATAATCGAGATCATAATGCCCACACTAATAATGTGGCTTATAATAATGTAATTTACAACTACAATAACACTGTGGGATGCATTTATACAACCCACATTACCACTATTACTATAAAACTACATGGTCAATCTCATGTTCCTCATAACACAAGACCCATCATTATAGGGTCATCACCCTCTCCCATATTATTACCATGTCAAGTTCACATCATCATGTTGCTACTCTATTTGTATGGGTTACTAATCTTGAACAATAGTAACATCCTTCTAATTATAGCAGTATAGTTAGTCACTCATGAGTCACCATTCAAGGCCATCTACCTCACTCTTCTAATTATAATGACTCCTTGCCACCTCTAGGTTGTGTAGTTACAACTAGACACTCATGAGTTACCATCTAGGGCCCTTCACCCACTTATTTCCATAAATCTAATGAGAACATTGTGCCAATGGTTCTAAAGTTGAATACCATCCCAACAAGAACTAAACTAGTTCAATCCACAGTTCAAAGGCCTTATAGTCTAATGGATCAATTAGATAAAACCCCTACACAAATTTCCATAATGTAACTCTTATGGGCATTTTATGTCTATAGAACCATCTTAAACAAACTTTTTCAAGAGTTTATTGTGCCTAATTATATAGACCTTGATTATTTCTAGAACCTAGTTAGACATTTGTATTCATTTTGAAAAATTACATTTGATCAAAAGGACATGTCCACCCTAGGCCCAAACCATAATAACCCACTATACATTGATATAATCATTGTGGATCATAAGATCAAGTGGGTTCTTATAGATAATGGTTTAGGGATAAACTTCATATCTCTTAAATTGGTATGATGATTGGGTTACATGGATAAAGACATTCAAACAAAAACTATTACAATCAAGGCTAATAACAACACCAAGGAGTCATTTGGTATAATTTGGTTGCCAGTCATGGTTAGGTCTATTTCTCATCACCCATTATTCCATATTGTGGATATTGAGCTTCCTTATAACATACTTCTTAGTCATCCTTGGATCCATGAAGTACATGTAATTCCATCTACTCTTCACCAATGCCTTAAGTTTCCCCATGATGGGATCAAGGCTACTATTCCTATTGATCAACAACCCTACCAATATTACAAACATCTTGAAGTAGAGTTTCATAATTATAACTATTTCCCAGGTTTACAATTCATTACAAATAATAATAAATCCATCATTTCTCATCTATCTCCATCTAATTATATATAGCCTAGTGATCTAGCTTCCACTTCGGTTGATCCATTTCCTATAGCTTTGGCCAAAAAGGTTATTATTAAAGATGAAAGCATTTCCATGTACCATCTAAAAGACATCCTCCTTATTGAAAAATTACCAAAATCCCTTAAAAAATTTGGTGAGTCTAAATCTTCCCAGTCTCCTAATAGACCCGATCAAATTTGGTGACTAAAGAAGAAGCAACTAAAACCTCTTGTGGTTTTTGTACCTTCAATTGTACCAAAGAAAGATCAAGAGGATTTTACCGAGGGAGATTAGTTATATTATGAAAGCCTTGAAAATTATATTTATAATCTAAAGTATCTTATCCCTAATAGGATAATGGATCATCTTGACTATACAGGGAAAGGCCTTAGCCCATAGGGGCAAGGAATTTTATAACCCTTATCATCTATATTTATCAATTGGAATCATGGCCTCAAATTTAAACCACTAGAAGATGACCTCATGATATTTGATAGTGACTATTTTGAAGTGATTAGTAATGAGACTCCTAGTAGTGACACAATGTCCCATTATAGCCTTTTTGATGAGCTTGTTGACTCAGATTTGTTTGATTTGAATGCCATATTGACCCTAACACCTATTAGAGCTTCCCATCCTAAAGCAAAAAACCCATCCTAGTGGTGCTTCCCTTCTTAAAGTAGGACATTATATCTTCACCATTGGTGTTTCTCATCTTGAAGCAAACCCTCACTATAACCTATGCCTTTGCCACCCCAAACTCATAGATTAGGCTAAGCAAAATTCAGTCATATGCCTTGCTGAGTTTCAAAATGAAGAATCAATTATAGAATACATGAGCCTATGAGATGCATTCCCCATTGGTGATCATAAGCAGTGTTTTGATTTTTCATTGAATTATTCTACCTACTTTGGAGAGCAAGCAAACTTTCTTGGTCATAATAAAGAAAAAACATCAAGATCTTTAAGTGAAAACCCATTTGATGCACTTGTCAAGCAGGAAAAAGGTAAAGAAAAAGATAAACATTTGAGTGAATACCTATTTCAGGCACTCCTAGGCAAGAAATTTTACTCATCCCCTCAAAATGTAGAAACTACATCTAGCCCAAGTTCTATATATAGTACAAGCATCTCTTCATAACAACATCAAATATTTGAGCATCTTGCTCTTGAGTTTTTGAGAGTTTTTGCTAATTAGCCTTTACCTGAGAAGGTAGATTTTGATTCTTCATATTATCTAGATATTTGGGAGGAACACCAAGAAGATATAGTATAAGAAGATGATCATGACCATACATTTCCTACAATTCTAGAGGATGGATCCACACTCCTTATGGAGAGAAAAATAGAAGTGAATTTGGGAACCCATGAGGATCCCAAAATTGTTTATCTTGGAGCTTCCCTTATTGAAGTAGAACATGCACATATTATATCCATTCTTAAGGATTATATAGACATATTTGCATGGGCATATTCTGACATGTCGGGCCTGGATCTAGATTTAGTTGTGCATGATCTTGTTGTTCACCCTGATGCTAAACCAGTCAAGCAAAAGTTGAGAAAGATGCATCCATGCATCACCCTTTTAGTTAAGGTCGAGTAAGAAAAGTTGTTAGGAGCCAATTTTATCAGACCACTAGACTACTCTGAAAGGATTTCTAACATAGTGCCAGTAAGTAAAAAGACCCCAAGCATAGTTTTTTTTACTAATTGTTTTGATATCAACAAAGCATGCCCCAAAGATGATTTTCCTTTTGCCAACATCAACATGATTATCGACTCAACTGCTAGGTATGAGATGATATCCATAATGTATGGATTTTAAAGTTAAAATTAGATCAAGATAGCCCCTAAAGATCAGCATAAGACCACATTCACCACTCCATGGGGGATATTCTATTACCAAGTCATGTCATTTAGTTTGAATAATTCTAGAGCCACATATCAACATGTAATGACTATCATCTTCTATGGCATGATGCATGACAATGTCGAGGACTATGTTGATGATATACTAGTAAAATAAAGAATAAGAGAGAGACACCCTAACATTCTATGAAGAATATTTGAGAGGCTTCATGCATATAAAGTCCACTTGAATCCTAAGAAATGTTTCTTTGGATTCACATCAAAAAAAATTCTAGGGTTCATTGTATCACAATGAAGGATTGAAGTTGACCCTGCAAAGGTCAACGCTATTATGGAAATGCCTCCACCAAACAATATTAAATAGTTTTGAGGTCTAAAAGGCAAGATCCAGTGTATACGTAGGTTCATTTTTCAATTGGTAGATAAGTGCTACCCATTTACCCACCTCTTAAAGAAATGGGTAACATTTTAGTGGGATGAATATTGTCAGATAGCATTTTTAAATCTTAAAGCATACTTGGCCAATCCACTAGTTTTATGACCTCTGACACAAGGAAAGCCACTACTTCTTTATATATCAACCATATAACATGCACTGGGGGCACTTTTGGTGCAGCATGAAGATCATGGTAGGGAACATGTAGTTTATTATTTAAGCCACACATTGGTAGACTATGAACATAATTATATGCCTATTAAGAAGGCATGTTTAGCTATGGTGTTCACCACTAAAAAATTTAAACATTATATGCTAAATAAAAAAACTATTATTATTGGCAAGGTAGATCCTCTCAATTTCCTCTTATCTAAAGCAGATCTTCAAGGACATATAACTAAATGGATTATGATCCTTAGTGAGTTTGATATTGAGTACTATAATTAAAAGGTAATCAAAGGGCAAGTTCATGTAGACCAACTTGTAAAATCTCCTCTTACAGCCACTCAACCTCTCAACTTTGACCTTCCAGATGATTCTATCATGATGATAGAATAAGCATCATAAGAACCTAAATAGTGGACACTCTATTTTTATGGATCCTTCACATCTCAAGGGTCTGGAGCTAGTATATTGTTGATCATGCCATAGGGGGATTTGATCCCTAAAAAATTCCATATATAATTTTAGTGTACAAACAATATGGTTAAATATGATGCATTGGTTGTTAGTATTTGTCTTGCCATATAGTGGGATATTTAAAGCTTAAAGGTATATGATATTTATAGATAATCATAAATAAAACAATTGATTAGTATCAAATAAGAGATGATAAGCTTGTTCCTTACAAGAAAATTATTTATAACCTTAAAACACATTTTAAATCTTTGTAGTTTGAGTAAGTTCTATGAGTCAAAAACAGCTCTTTCGATGTCATGGAAATAATTGGTTCCATGATTCAAATGCATGATAGTGCTAAAGAGTATCAGTTCCTGATTGAAAATATTATTTAACTAGCACATATTCTATTGGATTTAGAGAGGGTATGTACCATTTCTAATCCTAATCCCTCACCTAATCTACCATTTTACCAAGATTTTTATAACTATTTCCATAGCCACATATTCCCTACCAACCTTTCCAACAACCAATAAAAACTATTCCTTCACTGCTTAACATGTTATATCCTCCTTGGAAACATGTTTTATCATAAATTCTATGATGGAATGATTCTTCATTATTTATATTTGGGGGAATATAAGCTGGCACTAAAGGAGGTTCATGAAGGAATGTGTGGTGCCCATACCAATGGTGTAGTCCTAGCAAAGAAACTTCTCAGATTAGGCTACTATTGGCCCAAAATGGAGATAGATGCTTGTAAATATGTAAAGACATGTGTTCCTTGTTAGCAACATGGTAACTTAATACATGCACCTTCCTTACCATTACAGTTGATTACAACACCATGGTCATTCTCAACATGGGGTCTCGATCTCATTGGGAAAATTAACCCAACATCTTCAAATGGCCATAAGCACATTTTAACAGTGACCGAGTACTTTACCAAATGGATTGAGGCCATTCCTCTCACTTATGTTATCAAAAAACAAATAGCTAGATACATTCATTACCATATCATCTATTGATATGGCATCCTTGCCTATATTATATTTGATAATGGTGGATAGTTTGTAAACCAAGATGTGAAATCTCTTTGTGTAAAATTCAATATCAAGCACAAAAAATGCACTCCATATAACCCATAAGGAAATGGATAAGCTGAGGCATCAAATAAAACCATTCTAGCCATCTTAAAAAAGATTTTTAATGATGTTGGCCGTAATTGAAACTTACAACTTTTTCCTACCCTCTGGGCTTATAGAACCAATCATCGCACCCCAACTAGAACTACTCTGTACTCCCTTATTTTCAGGTTGAGATTGAGATCCAATCATTAATAATATCACTACAACATATTGAAGATGATGAAGACTATAGAGCGTCATGGCTGTAAAAACTATAACTTCTTGATGGTAAGCATTTGGCTACCCTAGAAAACTTACAAACCTATCAAAATAAATTGTAGAGAAGCTACAACAAATGCATTCTCCCTCAAGAATTTGAGATTGGTGACTTATTTTTGAAAGAGAACCAAAATAACATGAATGTTGAACCCAAAAAGAAAGTCAAGTTTCAACCTAACTGGTTATAACTACATATTGTCACAATGAACTATGGATCAAGAGCATACCAATTGGCTAAACATAATGGTGAAGAACTTTTAGAGCCCATGAACATCATACACCTTAAGAGGTTCTATGCATGAACACCTTTGAATCATTATCTATAAGACCCATAACTTAGGGTCAACCTGTGTTTTCATAATTTTATCCCACCTTTTTATCTTACCTTGAACACATTTTATACTACCCTAGTCCACCTTTCATGATTCTTGATAGTAAAGGCTTTGAACCCTTGGCACTCTGAACAAATTCTTCATCCCATTCTAGATTTCTCTCTTCGAGAAGCATATTATTTATTATGTCTAAGGAATGTTATAAGCTTAACATTTTTTATTCCTTGACCAATTGTGATCTCAATTATGTCTCATATGAACATCTTCAATAGCAGTTCAACCATGATAGTCTTGTGTAGCTTTAGACAGGTGAACAACTGTATCTTCTCAGTATAAGTATTTGTTGCTCTTTATTTTTTTATCAGGAACCTCACTCTCATTTATTTGTGAGCATGGGAAATTTTAGCTAGCTTATCTATTTTATTGGAACCTCTACTCTTAGGATGTGCATCTCCTCAACTAGATGGTCCCACCTTGTGCATATTTTATCCCAAAAATACAAAAAACATTAGAACATGATCCAAAAAAAACAAAAACATTATCTCATGCTTTTATACATTTGTAAATTCATGTTCCACCATCCCACACTCTCACCATTTTATGAGAAACTATTAAGTTTGAATGCTCTTGCCATTTTTCAAGCATAGAAACACTAATTCATTTCATCTTATCCCATGCACTTGCCATTTTACAAGATCATTCTTTCTCATCTCATCAGCTTCTTGTTTTCCAAACCATTCTCATTATTTTTCTTAGCTTCCATTTATTATATAACATTAATCATGTTGGTCTGATCATCATTTTTGTTCTATCCCATTTCTTGGGAGAACTACATTTGGCCTAAAGTTCATATTGGAACATGCATCCATGAAACTATGTAGGCAACGTCCACTTGACTTATACATCTAGAGTCATCTCGACTAACCCCTTTATTTTCTTCTCTTCCCCCATTTCTTCTATCATTTTTCCTCTTTAATTATGGAATAATTATCATGTCATTATTCTTTATTATGATGTGGTCAGAAAGTAATGCCTCTACTACACATGCATGAACATTTGTCTTTAAATTGCATGAACTTGTTTTTTATTTGTGTGTTTATTTGAGTTTTCTTAGTGTTTTATTGTGTTTTCTTGATGTTTTGTTTTGATTTTTCACCTCTCCTTTTATTTCTTATCCTTTTCTCTTTTTATTGCTTCTTGTCTCTACTTGGTCTTGTGTTTCCTTGATTGTTTTATGCTTTTATCTTTTGTGTTTCAAAACATCTTGATGGTTCACATGGATCTTGATTGTTTATATCTTGATCCTATGTTATTACATTGTTCTTGGACCATTTTTTTTATTTTATTATTTTTGGTGTCTTATTTTTCTATTTGATTTTGCATTTCTCTTTTGAGTTCAAGAATGCCTTGATGGTCCACATGGATCTTGATTATTCATATCTTGGTCTCATGTTGTTAAGACATTCTTGAATTTTGTTTTTAAACATTTTTTTCCTACTTAAGATCATATCTTGATTTCAAGTTAGGTTCATTTATGTTTCTCTTTTTATTTTTTTTTATTTTTTGTTTAAATGTAAATCATTGTAACTCTAGTTTTGGTCATTATTCTACCATTATCCTTAGTTATAGATATTCACATTTGAACTAGCTCAACATAATTAGAATATTATGTCATTATAATTTATTCATACTTATGATGCTTAATTTATTTTTCTATAGAAATCACTTTGTGCTTAGGTCTCAACATCTTAACGTCAACATTAGCTCTGATGAATGATTCTCAAGAACACTTTACAAAACCTAGGCTCATGATATGAAATTAAGCTTATAGGTAGCATACATTTTAGGCTTTTTTCTTTATGCTTAGATGTGAATCTCTTTGCATACATTGTGAGTCTAATAAATTCTTGGTCATTTTTCATCATTCCTCATTCTATTCTCTCCCAAACTTGGGTGAAATACATTGACCTGAAGTTCATATTGGAACATGAGTCCATGGAACTATGTAGGTAACACTCAATTTTTATTATGGCTAGCTTAGCTATCTCCATTCTTATATTCATCTCTCTCATCACTTTGTGTATTCTCATATGCTTGGTTTTATATGACTTTATACACCATTAGACCATCACATGTACATTTCCACCCACTTGCTTTAACCTATCTTTTCAGTTATATCATTGAGCTATTTTGCTTACCAATTACCCATGTTGGGGCCCAAAATGTAAACCATGTCTAAATCAAATTAGCTATATAGGGGAAAAATCATTCTTTATTCTTTATTAATGATCAAAATTTTCCCTACTAGGGTACACTATTTTATCACGGTCAAATTTTCTCTACTGGAGTACTTATTATCTTCTCTTTGGAGACCCCATTCTAGTGGTGCCTCCCTTCTTGAATTAGAACATTCTCCATTTTCCTCTAATTCCAAGCTCTCTACATTAAATCCCATGATGGAAATATTTTAGTGTTCAACTTATCTCAAGATTGATTAATAATGTAAGTACACAACTTGTACTCTCAAATTTGGTAAGTTTATAGTGTGTCCCTTACATTTATGGATTGTATCTTTCCCATTCCCCCCATCTCTAGGGTATATTATACCCCTAATTATATTTTTATCATTAATGGTAATCATATGTGCAAGCATTAGCTCGTCTGGATGTGATCTATTCCATGGGTTAATCTCTCACTTTCTCTCTTTTCAAGAGTCCATCCTTCTCTTTCATCCTAGTATGTCATCTCGAGGGGGCATCATGGGTTTGTTCCAATTTATTCTTGATAACTCTTTTCTTTGAAAATATGTTGCTTCACCTGAATTTCTCACTATGACTTATCAAACATGGGCAAAATGTATACATCCAATTCCTAACACCATTTGTGTTGAAATTGTTAATCTTACTCGAATTGTACTCAAATGCATATTTTAGTTCAAAATCTATAAAACACGCTAAATGGTTTGAACTTGTCATTTAAAAGTGATAATTTAGGTCAAAGTATCCCTAATTAGGGTAATGTAATTTATGGGTTAGCTAACTTTGATCAATTAATTTTGAGTCAAAATGATGATTTCACCTTTTGTGCTCTGGTTCACTCTTTTCTCCTAAATTCATTAGGACATGCCATGTATCTTTGTTATTTTGTATTTGAAAAATAATAAATGGAAATATAGTTTCAACACATCTAATGTCACCTTCTAATTCTTCTTGATTCAAATTACAACTCAGTAATATGACTTTATGACTATTTGATTAATCGAGGGCCAATTTTTAAATAATTGCACACATGTTGATTAACCTTGTTTAAGGCTAATTAATCCAAATCAAAAGCTTAAGTAGATTTTCCATGAGAGTTGTTGAATATTTATTTTTTTAAATTGATTCTTATTATCTACATCATCAGGTGACATCATTTCTTGGGAAGACATCCCTAGACCATAAATGCCACAAATATCAGGATTATGGGTCACCCATGCCTCTTCAATATCCCTTCTTCCAAGGTCATGATGAAGATAATTATGGAATTAATTTCAAATATTAGGATTATCCATGGCCACATATCTCAATCTTGAGATGGATGGTCATGGTTGATCCTGACCAATCTCAAAAATCTATAAATAGAGAGGCAATGAACATCATTTTTAAACTTAAATACTGTAAATTTATAATGTTAAATTATTTCCACAAGGATTTTAATTTGATCATAGATTGTGTTTACAAGATTCATTGATAGGCTAGTTTAGTGATTTGTAATCAAGAGCCTAGGTTTTATGGAGTGTTCTTGAGGCATTAGAGGAGCTTACCACCATTGTTGACAAAGACAAGGATGCTTGATCAAGGGAGAACATGTTTTTGAGCCACATGGATATGGTGAATCCATTTGGGAAGGTAATATGGTGGTTCTTTCTTTCATTTGTTTCTTTATATCCTTTGTAATTTCTATAGGAATAGATAGGCTTGGTTAGTTAGTTCTTTATGCATGTTTCATTCTGTATGGACTAATGCTTGACTAACTTGCTTTGTAATCCTCTCTACACATATCTTTGGCATCCTCACCATGTAGTACAATCCCACTATCTCTAATAAGCAAAACTTATCCACATAAATATATATCACCAACCTTATCACTACTAAAAAATGATCTCATTCTACTATCATTGGTAGATACTTTTGTAAACATCCAACAACATATACACTTAGTAATTTTTTTGATTTTCACTAACCATACCACTAAAAGGACACATATTATTCACAAGGACACATATTATACACTTAGTAAATTTATGTAGATAATGTGTATTTTGATGAAACTAACACTAGTTTGACATAGAAAACATGAATTTTTATGAAAGAAATAATAGTTTGACATAGACAATACCACTTTTGTATAAATGTAAAACTATCCCACACTAACACAAATGCCAAAAATATATATGTAAACATTGTTTTCAAGTATGTAAATGACACAAGAAAAATTCCCTCAAATATTTTGTGTTTTGCATGATTTTAACCTATTAAATGCACCCCAAATCTCAAAATCACAAAATTAAACATGACTTACCGGTCCTCCCCTACCTTCTATATATTGGTGCTCCATCACTCACTTGCTTTGGTGCTCATGTGTAGGAAAATGGTCCATTTTAACATGAAGTCTCATATAAATTTAGATCTCAATTCTCTCAATAAGCTAGGATGAAAATTAATTCTACCCCCTCCCCCGCCCAATATCTTATTTATTTACCTCCATGCCTTCATTTTAACCTATTTTCCTTCATTTTTATCCTATTTCTTTTATTTTCCAACACTTCTCATTTTGAGTTTCCATATGTGTCTCTTGTTAGTGTATGCATTTTTGATGGGGAATAAAATAAAATATCTAACTTCATTAAACACCATCAGGGACATACTCTTATGCACATCATTATTCTAATACATTCTTTAAAACACCACCACTTCCCCTAATCACAATATGTTTTCAAAAAGATTAGAATGTATACATCCCAATTTTATCACTCTAGTGTTGTTATGAATTCATTATCATATAATATGATAATAAACACTAATTATATTAACATTAAATCCCTAATATTATCATTAAAATATATTTAAACCCTAATCTTATTCTCAACACATCCAATTAATCAATAATTAGTCCACCTTTATAATCTTTCTATCAACACAATCTACTCTAGCACTGTTATCATCCCAAGTAATTAATCATGTCATGTAAATTACATATAAATACCATATAATTCCCATAATATCACACTTTATATTATTAAACTAATTAATAATTATTTTTTATTTTATTAATAATAAAACCCACATGCACAAAATCAAATAAATAAAATCATCAAAATCTCAAAGTAATCACCAAATATCAATTCAAAAATTAAATACAATCAAGTGAATTCCTCATAAAATCAAATCCAACCTCTTCATCCAATATCATTAAACATCCATTAATTATAATTTTGATTAAATCTCATCCATCCAATTTTAAGCAATCTTGATTTTCAATTTCCCTCATAAATCTATAAATTCATCCCTTCTCATATAGTTTCAAAAAGATTTGATATCCTAAGGATATAATTCCAATTGTGTGAATAAGGATTTATATAATCATATAATCCAATTAAGTAATTGTTTATCATATATACATGTGGCCATAATTATTGCACGATTCCATTTGAGCATCCACAATCCAACAAGTGTGAACACATCTACACAACAAGGAGGTATTCACAGTAAATGAAGGTATAATTATAATTATTAACTCAATTAGGGGTATATAAATTTGATTTAAAGTATGAATTGGTTTAATTTATTTTTTATATTGCATATCTCTAATTTTTACATATTACATTACCCACCAACTGCTTAAACTAGTGGTTTTGTAACACCAAAATGTTCAATAAATTATAGAAGCCATAAAGTTGGTATACATACTCAAAATTGAATGTATTTTTATTTTAAATTGTATAATTTTAGGAAACCAGATTTTTAATTAAAAAAACACTTTAGATATTTTCCTTATATTATTTTCTCCTCTATACCAAAACTTCTCTTTATAAAGATAAAAAATGTTATGAACACTTCTAGAATCTTGTTAACAATCACTTAATCAATTTATTTTAATTATGTTAAAGAGTGATAAAAGATGTTTCAATTTAAATTATTATATTACTTGAGTTTAGTGACTTATTTAACTAATATTTCATGATCCAATTTATATTTAGCATCTCCAATTAGGAAGATTTTGGTACACAAGAGCTTAGGAACTTATGAGGTGATGAAATTTTTGAGGACATTCATGTTTTATGGTAGCACATCCCATTGGATCCCAATCCATATCTCTATCTTAGTTTCATATGATTAATTTTTTATTTTGTGGTCCCATATAGGGGTCATGTTTTTCATAATTGTTTATTTTAAAAAAATGCTTTTAGTACTTGTTTGTAGTTTTATAACTACCTTTGACACTATAAACATTGTGTCACTCTATACATTTTTAGAAGATTGATTACTAAGGAATTTTTAACCCACCTTAAATTTCAATTATCATAGTATGCATGTAACTATCTTTATATTTCTAAATAAATTATGAATGAAATCTAAAATTTAGGAATCCTTCTATATTGCCACTAGGTTTGGATCAGTTTCAAGATTTAAAAGAGGATATCATAAGAAATTAAACTAAAATACCATGCATGTTCAATATTTTTTAATATATTTTACTCTATGGAGACTAATAAAGTCCTTATAATTTTCCAAATCAAATACTCCCATGAAACTTTAGTTGTTTTCCCACATAAAAGAGTAAAGATGACTTTTCTTATAGCTAATATACTAGTGAATTGTGAGATGATTTTAAGTAGATTTTTTTTTTGGGGGGGATATAGGTAGAGAGATTAAATTATATTGGTCTCATAAAATTATTCCTATAATTAGATCCAAATTAAAATTGGAACTTGAACCTAAAGCTAAGTACACTATTTAGAATTCAAAGATCCTTGGTCAAGATTATTTAAAAATAGACTATTCTCATGACATATATGATGATGTTTGGGGAGGACATGGACCTACTATAATTCATAAAGTAAGATAAAAATGGTATATGTACCCTATATTTTTATCAAAGTTTATCTAATGTTTATTTTTTAAAAATGCTTTTAGTATTTGTTTGTAGTTTTATAACTACCTTTGACACTATAAATATTGTGTCACTCTATATATTTTTGGAAGATTTATTATTAAGGTATTTTTAACCCACCTTAATTTCTAATTATCATAGTATGCATGTAACTATCTTTATATTTCTAAATAAATTATGAATGAAATCTAAAATTTAGGAATCTTTCTATGTTGCCACTAAGTTTGGATCAGTTTCAAGATTTAGAAGAGGATATCATAAGAAATTAAACTAAAATATCATGCATGTTTAATATTTTCTAATATATTTTACTCCATGGAGACTAATAAATTCCTTATAATTTTCCAAATAAAATATGCCCATGAAAATTTAGTTGTTTTTCCCACATAAAAGAGTAAAGATGACTTTTCTTATAGCTAATATACTAGTGAATTGTGAGATGATTTTAACTAGATTTTTTTTTTTTTTTTTTTTTTTTTTGGGGGGGGGGGGGTGGGGGGGGGGGGGATATAGGTAGAGAGATTAAATTATATTGGTCTCATAAAATTATTCCTATAATTGGATCCAAATTCAAATTGGAACTTGAACCTAAAGCTAAGTACACTATTTAGAATTCAAAGATCCTCGTTCAAGATTATTTAAGAATAAACTATTCTCATTACATATATGATAATGTTTGAGGAGGACATGGACCTAATATAATTCATAAAGGAAGATAAAAATGGTATATGTACCCTATATTTTTATCAATTTTATCAAGATCAAGTGTCATGCTTATCTCTATATAGGGAGAACTGTATTCTTTTTCATGCAAGCTATATTTTATGTAATAAAATTAATTTACCACTAAAATAGAATCATAAATATAGATCACAATATTATTTAAATAATAGAATAATATTTTAATAAATTATGAGTCATTTCTAGTGAAAAAGCTCCACAACCTTACAATAATAATTAAAATCACAATATGATGATGAAATACTAACCACAACTTCCTATATATAACCTAATTATGATATGGAAACACCCTATACTAACCATAGCACCAATATTAAGCTAAATAAATGGTCATATGAATTAAACAAAAGTAGTTATAGTCACAAATTAGCCACACATATCCAAAAATATGATGTAGGTTAAGAGTGTAGCATGCCCTCCATTCAAATTAGTGTTGTCATCAACAATGATGATTGATGGATGATTTAGTATGAATTATTCATCCTCCCATGTCACATTCACTATATATAGGTTTTTCCACTTGATAATAGACTCATTGATCATACTCATCTACACCCTCATGAATCAAGTATGGGTAATATATTCTACTTCCAAGATGATTATTCCTTTTGTATTAAGATTTGATAATTATGTTTGGATAGGAATATCTTGGACAAAACTAGAAACATGAAATACTTGGTGTATTTTTTTTTGACTAGAGCATCTCTTGTTAGTGTTGAGGGTGTACCTTGAATACTTGAATTTGTGGTTGTATATTTAAGGAAGAGGTGATGGATGGTGGATATTAATCATAAAATACCCTAAATGGATACCTTTTGGAATAAGTTTCTATCTTAGGCAACCTATATGGTTATATAAATTCAACAAAAACTAAATACTTTTCTACTCTTTTATAAAAATATAGTAGTATTTATTTTTTTGATTATTTTTATTCCACTAAAAATAAATGTGCACCAGGCCTCAATAATCCATTTTTTATAACATTTTTACCATCTATATTGACTTGAATACAACCCTCTCAACTCAAAACTCTTGACTTACACATGAAAACACATTAAAAATTATTGGAATTTCATCTCAATCATGTCCAAGATCATAAGACACTAAACTCCCAATATAATATCATCTCCCCCATGAGAATGGCAAACATAGGGCTTTGCAATATGTAGTCGCCAATAGTGAACTTAAGATTATGGAATTTTCCTAAATAATTAACACTACCCCCATGTGCATATGTGACATAAACTTATGGTGTTGGGTAAACAAAATAGTTTAAATGTGGATCTAACTTATCATTAACAAAATTGTGGGTAATTATTAAGTCAACCAATACAGTCATTTTTTTTTTCAATAAATATACTACCCTGAGGGTTTGTGGGGTGTTAATATCTAATGGTACCTATAAAGATATGGTTAGGAATCTCTATACTCTAGCTACTCAAAAACCTCTACTATTTTTTCTTCATTTATTTCTTTTTCACTGATGCCATTAATTTAGAACAATTTATTTTATACACAATAATGTCCTTGATTTTATTTTCCATCACAGTTAAAATATAACCATATTGCCTTATTTTCTTCAATTTGTTGAGACATTAACCTAGTAGGCTATGATAATGGTAGTGTAAAGGTGATATTATATTTAATGTTAGTGAATGTGTGTTTATTGGTGTTGATAATTGTCATTTCCTATTATGTGTGAGTGAGGACAATTGACTATGATATAGAACTTGAATTAAAGGTGCAAACATTGAGTTGGATGTGATCCTTGAGGCCATCAAAAAATAAGTCATTTAGGTTTTATTTTGTGATATTTTCCACTCATAATGAAATGTTCTATATTTAATTAATATAATCCTTGATAGGTCCTATATTTTCAGATTTAGATATCTAGATAATTAATTCTCTATCACACTATTATGATAGTGCATCTATAATTCATTAATAAATATTGTCTAGGTATTATAAAGTCCCTTATTATTTTAAACACACAACCATTGATACCAAAATAATTACGCATTTTCAAAAAATAAGGATATCATGTCCACATTATTTAAACATGGTGTCTAATGTAGATAAAATAAATTCTCTATTTGGTTCATTTAGATGATTGGGTCCTTCTTGTGAAACCTACACATTTCCACTTTTGGTAACATGTTATAGGGACCTAAATTGGAACAAGAAATGGGTTGCGGAGATAATGTACTTGGATTTATTTTGGGTTGGTTGGAATATCCACCCTAATTAGGTTGTGCATTGGTGACTGGTGTTTTTTTTTGCTAATTATTTTACAAGCCATCACAATCTTCACCAATTATGTTGTGATGTTTCTCACATATCTCTTTATTATGTTTAAATTCCTTTGATGTTGTTTATATATTCCTTGTTGACAATTTTAGACTATATATTTTTCACATTATATTAAATTTGGATCACTTTGTGATTTTTCAAAGAAAACCCTAGAAAAAAATATCAATTGATTCCCTTTTTTACCCCATACGCTCTTTGTTAGGAGTTTTCTTAGAGTTTCAAACCCATTTCCTCAACCCATGTGTGTGGTAATACTATATAAAGGTTTAACATTGAAAATTTGTATTTTCACCTTATTTCAAATTTTAACCAAGCAATTTCAGACTTAAGTCATCTTCAAACCCAAAAATTCAAAGAATGGACTCGTCCAAATTTTTGTGAGCTTTCCAAAAATGTAAAGAAAGCAAAAATTTTCCTAAATTATGAAAAACACTAAAATCAAAATAAATACTAAAAAATGTCATATAGCCTTGACTATTTTATTTTGGATTTCTTGAATGATTCTCTAACTTTAATGATTTTTTTATAGAAAATATCATAATTGGTTTGCAAGATTTAGGTGATTCTTAAAGAATAAGGGTTAGGCCAAACTTTTACCCAAATATAAGTTTTGATACCACTTGAACTAAAATTAATTTACCACTAAAGTAAAATCACAATAATAACTCAAAATATGATATAAATAAGAAAAGAATATTTAATGTATTGTTTTGATTCTAAAACCTTTCAATAAGAATAAAATTTATAATATGATGATGAAATACTAACCACTATCTCTTATATATACCTTGATTATGCTATGGAAACACCCTGAAAAAACCCCACCATAATTATTAAACTAAATAAATGATCATATGACTTAATCAAAGGTTATTATATTCACAAGTTAGCCACACATATCCCAATACATATTATAGGCTAAGGGAGTAGTAGTCTAAATGTACCAATAATATTTTTTAATATGAAGTTCTTATTATAAGCTCCAAATAATCCCAAGACATAGAAATAAAAAAATATAGGCTTTATTTTAGAGTATTTTGGCCTTTTGAAACCTTTACCACTAGTTTGACATTCCATAATCCTAAATTCTCCTAATCTTACCTTGAAAAATGACTAAGTCTTACACCAAATAGTTCAAATATTTTTTATATTTAAAATGGTGTAATTAAGCTTCCAAGACCCAAAATTCCCAAGCACCCTCAACAAACTTTTATTTTTCATCACTTTTATCTACCACCATTAACAATCCACTCTTGTTAAAGTTTATATTATATTTTTTTGATTTTAAATTTTAAGTATCCTGCCTTTCATACTCAACTACTAAATCTTGTTTTCTCTCTTATTTTAAGACTATTTTTACTATGAATAAACAATTTAGTGACTATTTTTGTATTAACCTTCTCTTAATAGGTGGATTGTGTATGCATAGGCTAGGATGACCTACAACTATCCCCTTTCTCTTAATAGACTAAAACTCTAATAAGGTCAATCAAATATATAATGTGTATACTTGGATGAGCAAGTAAGGGCCTATATTATCCTTATACCTAGCAAAGTTTAATCTACAATTGAAACTTCAAGAGGATAGGGTTATAAAGCCTAAGCCTATGACATATAGATATAGTTCTCACTAAATCTCAATAAAAATAAATGTGTGTAATTAGTATTGTAAATATGTAAGTAAGGTAAATAATGATAAAGGGGTAAAATTAAATTAAATGATAGTTAAGTGATTGTAAAGAAGGTAAGGTGTAATGGTCAACCAATGGGGGTATATGAAACATAGAGTGATAAATGGAAATCCTAAGAAACCCCATATCTATACTATCTTATTCATTATAAGGAAGATCCTAAGCAAGGATATATACATACATCTATAATGAAATAAACAACACCTACTATACTAATTAAAGAAAAGATTATAGGGATAGAAATAATTACCTTGGGTGGACCCATTGACTCTTCAATATCCCCATTTTCATCAAGTGGATATTTTTGAGAGATGTTTTAGGTTGAAGTCCTTAAATGGTTAGATTAATATCTAGATATCCTTAGTTATTAACTATAAAATACCTCTCATTTTGATATTCAGTGATACCATAAGATAATACCTCCAAGATAAGGTTATAAACTATTAAGTCTCCCAAATTATTCCTTAAGGTAGAAATATAAGAATTAGTAGTGTATGAATGTGATATATATTATAGTAATGAAATATGACCCTGAGACATGTGTGTGTGTGTGTTTGTGTGTGTGTGTGTGTGTGTGTGTGTGTGTGTGTGTGTGTGTGTGTGTGTGTGTGTGTGTGTGTGTGTGTGTGTGTGTGTGTGTGTGTGTGTGTGTGTGTGTGTGTGTGTGTGTGTGTGTGTGTGTGTGTGTGTGTGTGTGTGTGTGTGTGTGTTGTGTGTGTGTGTGTGTGAAATACCCAAATAAAACCTAAAATATGGGCCAATGGTATCGACTAAGCTAATGCAATTATAAGCTATAAGTTAGTACAATGTGGCATCAACTAGGCTAATATAGTATAAATGGCAGAAGATCGAGTAAAAATGTATTGGAATGAATAAAATAGTGTAAGTATGACTTAATAAAAAACAAACAATATTGGTAAAACTAATAATATAAAATATAGGGAAGATAGAAAATATGGACAAAAATTAGATGGAGAGGAAAGATAGATAGAGACTCAAAGGAGGTTAAACTAATATTAATGATGGCATGACAAAATAGTATACAAATATCCATGATCCAATCCCAACCCATTATTTATGAAATATTTAAGGTATTCACTTAGGGATATTGATATGCCTAAAATCCCCTACAAAATAAAGTATCAGTAATTTGTTAAAGTGAAAAATATCTAGTGTATACATATGCCCCACCCAAAGCTCATCATGTGTTACAATAGTGTAACATGGGATATTATTTTGGGATAGAAACATAACAACACAAAATATCATAACAAAAAAGAATTGATGAAATATTTGTTGATAAATGAATAAGCAAAAGCACCACATACATATTGTGCCTTAACTTTTCATTGAATGACTACATGCAAATACTATAGTCTCAAGTTTTGAGTGTTCAAAAATTAAATTTTGAGAAAACATAAGGGTACAAGGATAAAAATAGATAAAATTAATGTGCAAGTATTCCATATAGTCAATAAATAGATGTAAAATGAAAAAATCTTAGAAATGTTTGAAAAAACTTGGACAAATTTGGTAAATGGAGATCAATAAGGCTAGGATAGAACCAAAAGATACAAATAATTAGATATAAATAAATTAAAATAAGTAAGTTGAAATTCTAAGGCTAATTAAGATTTAAAAACTCACAAATTCATCCAAAGTAAGAAAATTAACAATATAAATCAAATGAATGACACAAATAACTGATTTATGATAATAGAAGCATTTATGTAAGAGTAGTAACAAGCCAAACTAAAACAAAGATGTAAAAGATGAAGGAATGAAAATGAAAAATGGGAAGAAATCTCTTGTAAAATATTGAATAGAAAAAATGAGGTTTTAAACATAAATAAGAGAAATCCTAGAAAGATAAGGAAATGACCATGATAGAATCTTATAGCAACTCAAAGATTCAGCTTCTATTCTAAAGATAGAAGATAAATTTAATGATGTAATGAAACCTTTTGCCTTGGTATACTAGCATATCACACCCCAATAGACCCCAAATATATAATTAGAAAAACTATGGATTTTGAGCTTTAACTAGAATAATATATGTGTCAAAAATATCAAATATTTTGATGTGATCTAAACTTTATAGTTGGTTTGAATTTTAACTTTGTCATTTCTTATTATTTGGATTTTAAATCTATTAGATTTTTATATTTTCCTCCTTCATGTGGATTTGGAAAAACAAACCATGGGTTTTAAATATGACTATCACAATAGATACTACACTTAGTTACTAACAAGGAGAACTTAAATACCATGGTGTCAAAAGAATCCTAGACTTGCACCTTAGAAAAGTGTGCAATATTGAAAGTAACCTTGTTGAGCCCAAAAAGAGATGAAAAATAGGAAGTGATAGAAATTATCATAGAATGATTGAGTTTCCTTAATCACAAAAAAAAATTAAAATAAGATGTTACAATGAAAGGTAAGTATGAAATATCATCAAAAGAGAAGGTAAAATGTGGATGGGAAAATGAAAAAAACTGCTATAGTTTTACCACAAGATAATATTAATGAATCCAAGTCAATAAAAACACTACTCTATATCAATGGCTTATATTTATAAGAATACCCCTACCTAAGGTTTGGATCTAAAGCAATCTATGTATAAAAATAAAAAATGATGGATGTTTGTGAGGAGGGCCTAGTTTATTCCCTAGGTCTTACTGTGTAACTCACTAATTAAAAATCCAATAGGTTTAAGAAGAATATAAATGTTTGAAATGACCCAAAGGGTGTATGTAGTGATAAGGGATACCAAATAATTGTAAGGAAAATATTTTTTGAGAAAATAAATCAAATGGTTGTAGGAAATACAAGTAAAGGGGATGGGTGTTTTTTAGGAAGGTCTAATTATATTCCATAGGTACTACGATGCAACTCAAAAATTTAAAAACCACAAGAGGTGTAAATATGAAAAATGACTCTAGGACCAAGTATATGTACTAGGGATAATGTGTTTTTTTATCTTTTAGAAATTAGTTTTTATTTCCTAATAATAAGGGGTCTAAAATAAGGGGAATATTCTAGTTTAATAGGGTAAAGTATAGATTTTATCAAGTAATTTATATGAGGAAGAGAAATAAAATTATCTAAAAATGGGTTGAAATGGATGATTCAAGAGTTGGAACTTGATACCCAAGACTGGGACACTATCTAAAATATAGATCTGGCCTTCATTCTATGATTGGATAGGAGCACCAAAAGTGGATAGGAATGTCATTAGCATTGTAGTCCACCTCTATCACTATTGTCCTCAAGATCTAAGCTTTTTGGGTTTTTTTCATCAGGTTTTTTTTATCATATGTACGAAATTTTAGAGGCTAAAATTTAACAAAGCTCATTATAGATCTATTTTAATCTCCAAATCGTGTATTTACCTACACACATGTAAATAGTAAATGCATAAACAATCAAAAGGGTAAAAACTAGGTTAAGGGAAGAATGATTGCATGATCTAGAACCCCTATTGTCTTGATCATTGCCTACATTAACCCTCAAGCTAGGGTCTTAGATCAAATGTAGTTCTCCCTTAGGGAACATGCATGGTAGATGTAAGAATGACTTTCACCTAGGCCCTTCTTTGATCAAGCATGCAATTCTATGTGTGATGCATAATATTAAGCTATACTATTAACTAATTTTTATTATGTAATGTGCCAATTTAGTAAGTGCTAGATATAAAATGACTTGTGAATTCTTTTATATAGGAGACTCTTCATTTTAAATTTGGGAGATTTATTAACATTAGGCGACATAAAAAATTTAAATAAAACTTAAGGGATGGGCTAAGAAGGGTTTAAGACCTATTAAGAAAGAAAAAAATGACCATTAGACAATAGTAATAGAAAGGACATGAGTGTTGGGCATTGTAGTCCTATAGAATTCTATTGTTTGGGACTCACAAAAATAGATTGGGACTAAGATAGACCAAGTATGGGGTTTCCTAGAGGTATAGGTCAATTGATTGAGATAATAGAGAAGTGATAAAAGAACCAAATAAGACAAAGATAAGTAAAACAAGGACATGACTAATGTGAACAAGGGCTCATATTCTCCAGTTAGAGTCTCCTATAAAAGGACTATGAAAAGACATGATATGCGTGGTTGCTTGACCAATTTAGGGTGTATACATTTGCCCCCCTTTTATTCTATTGATATAATGAAATGAAGTACTAGAGTAAAAGAAAGAATAGAAAATGCATACC
The DNA here is from genome assembly GCA_037957365.1 of Torreya grandis. Taxonomy (NCBI): domain Eukaryota; kingdom Viridiplantae; phylum Streptophyta; class Pinopsida; order Cupressales; family Taxaceae; genus Torreya; species Torreya grandis. Next base: position 767,736 of record JARHVA010006737.1, on the reverse strand, counting down.
TAAACATACCTACATGGAGATAAGTGTGCTGAAAAAGGGTCCAACTCACTTTTTGACTAGGGTAGTGGATGGAGAACCAAATAATGCCTAGAGAAAGAACTAATACCTAAAATGGATTCCCCATATACTAAATTTGAATATGGAATCCATGTAATCATGGAGAAGGAGGGCAATATTTGCCCCTATATTGAATCTAGCTAGAAATGAGTAATGCTCAGAGGCCCAAAACTAATGTCTTCTCTCTATCTCACATAAAATCATGTAATCTAGAATGTGTGCATAGAACCTGTATGTTGTGAAGAGAAAAATTTCTAATGCCCTCACTCTAGATAATCTAAACTAGAACTAAGAAGTGTTTAAAGGCTCAAAACCAATGTCTACCCTCTATCCTACACAAACTTGTGTAGTTTGGATCTGGGTAATGCTATAGACCAACCACTATAGATGATCATAAAGTCTAACCTGGTGATAACTTGGGTACAATTGGGTGTAATATGAAATTCTAGTAAATGTGTAAGAATAGAATGGCATGCCTTACCATTCTAATTTGTATATCTTGGATGATGAAGAACATGAACATCTATAACATGCCCCCAAATCTAGTATGTGAGTGATGCATATGTATAGTCTAGAGATTTGTATAGCCATATGTGAAATGACATATCATGCCATGCCCCATGTGCAAAACTGGAGATCAAAACATTGTTATCTACATTATTCCTATAATATATTATCTGGTCCTATAATTATGTCATGTTATATGAAGCTATATGTGTGAGAAATGTAGTAATGTACATGCCCCCAAATATGGTATCTAAGTTTAAATCTATACCATAGATCCATATAATGTATACCACTATATCTGACTAGTTTGTATATCTATAAACTCAAGGTATATCCCCCTAAATGTCTTGACTAATGTTGAGTGACCCATGTAATCTGAATCACTATTTATTTCAACCATTCTAAGCTAAATTTGATTATCTAAATATTAGAGGTGTAAGATTCATACTGAGTGATCCATGTAAGAACCATAGTGTATCCACTTATGAGAGTGGATGGGTTATTTTGGGTAAGTGTATGAATAGGAATAGTAGGAATGATTCCCTCCTTTTGGGAATAGGGATGAGATCTTGTGATAGAGGAGTTTTATCCAAAAGTGATGACTAGTGGCATGGTGATAGAAGCAAAGTTAGTATAGTTTGAATTGATTAAGAAGTTTCTTGATTGATTAGAATGAGTTGTTGAAATTGGAACAAGTTTTGATTGATGATGATCAAGGCATATGCCTGGGTGTAATAGAAATGTAGAGATGCATGTGCCATACTAGGGAAATAAATTAGTAAGAGATCAAAGTTGCCATGGTGTTGAAGGTATTGTTGTCACAATTCTAGGAAGAAAATAGTTTGTAAAATGGAGTTATGAGGTTCAAGTTATAGTAAAAAATGGTATGTTACTTTAAATGAGAAAGTTATTTGATATAAGAGAACTAGATTGATTCTTGATTCATTTGTCTGTTGACTAGGTTGAGATTTGGAACTCTATAGTAGGAGATATATAGAGGAGATGAGCACTTGCCATGACCCAATTTGAGTAGTTTGTAGCCCAAGTTGAGGTTGGTGGGGAGGTTAGCCTGGTAAGTAGCTACAATGTGTGATTTTTGCCTATTTAGAAGCCTATTTTTTATGTTTTTGATCTATTTTAAAGTGTTTTAAGAAATTTACACTAGTTCTAGTGCTCATATCCAAGAGTCAATGCTCTTATCCAGTGTTCAGTGATGTTATCTAGGTTTTGGTGTTATTGTCTAGTGTTAGTGTCCTTTTGCATTATTGTTATCCATTAGGGCTAGTTTTTTGGGATTTTAAGTTATTGCCTATTATTTTATAGCTTAGTTATTTTACTTAGCATGGTTGACTAACATATATTCTATTTTCTAGTGTTTTTTTAGGGTGAGGTATATATAAGGGAGTTTTGTAGAGGCCAGGTGATGGAGACACTGATATTATTACACTTGTCAGCTGATGAGAGAGCTATGATTGATAGGGAAGGTTTAGGTCATGTGTATGACCTAGGAACTATATATTAGGATAGGTATATGATTACTGCCTTATGTGAGAGGTGGAATGTAGACACATGTACTTTTTGGCTTCTTATTGGAGAGATTATGATTACTCCAGAGGATGTGTACCATATTTTACATTTGATAGTTAGTAGATGGCATGTAAATTTGCAAGATTACATAGGTGTTGACGTTATTGATCATGCATCTTTATATTTTGCTAGTGTGCCCTTAGGCATACATAAGAGAGGTAGTGATAATGATGTATTATTGTCAGTTACTATGCAATTAAGTGTTTTGTATCTGTAGAAGTGGTTGGCTATGTTATTGTCTTCATTTATTACTATGGATGGGAGTGAGGTTTTGATTACATATAGGATGCATAGGATCTTGCACAATATAGAGGTGTATGGCACTATATTCTCATGGGGTAGGACTATGCTTGTCCACTTATATAGGGATCTTTACTAGTTTACTTAAGAGGCATTCAATGGTGGTGTGAGTCTAACTACCTTATTGAATTATTGGGCTTATGATAATATAACAATTTTACCACTAATAATATTATCAAGGGAGAGGTGGGCACCTCCACAACCCTTTAGAAAAAGGTGGATGAGTATGTTGGCTATCCGGTCTCTTGGGATAGATCACTATAGATGAGTTTTAGATAGACCAATGGCTTGAGATATCATATTAAGGCCCTATAGAAGATTTCATGGGTGGCTTGAGGATGGAGTGTAGTTGTGGTATATGAGGGTCAGTTGTTGGTTACATGACCACTAGGTTAGAGTGTATGAGTACTTTTAGTATGAGCATGTGAGTAGATAGTTTTGGGTATCATAGGATATGCCCCCTGTAGCATGGGTGTGGGTGAGTCATGCATGGGTACTAGTAAGGGTAGGAGTTTTTGGGAGACCTAATGAGGTTGAATTAGCACCATTACCTATTGATGTGTGATATGTGGCTGTAGATATTCCTAATGTACATGACGTTAGATGCACAGAGGCATATACCACATGGTGAATGAGGAATTTTTGAGATCCATTGTATCTTGTTGATGTAAGGGATGCCCTTAAGTATTAAGATCCTACTTTGATTCAGATGATGGAAGGTAAGCATTGATTAACATTTGAATTATGTACAAGTTTGTGCTTATTTTAACTTGTCTTGAAAATGTATGTCTAATGTAGTGTTGTAATTTTTGTGTGTAGGTGGAGTGGAAGGTGCTCAAGATGAATTACTTACTAGGGGATGAGGTGGAGATGATGGGTTCTAGGAGATCATCATTGCGTCAACACTCTAAGAGATTGCATGGCATGTTATTGATGATGTGGTGGAGGAGGGTTTGATAGAGTGAGTGATAGTTATATCTAATATTTATGCTCATTTGTTTGATAGATATACTATAGAGATAGTTGCATATGTTAGATAAATGAGAGAGAGAGATGAGTTGAGGGTTGAGCTAAATAGGTATATGATGCCTCCACCTGACTATGGATTGATGAGTATGTAGATTATGGATGAGTACATATATCTTCAAAGGTGGTATGTGGACTTGTGCAAGGAGAATGGGTAGTTACTAAAGTGAGAGAGCCAACATAATAGGCATTTAGGAGCTCTAGGAGGTGTGGTTTCATTGAGTGCTAGGCTGGACTATGGGACTAATACTGGAGGAGAGAGTTAGATTGAGAATTAGGGCATGATACCCATTCATGATTGATTGTATCTTGATATGATGTATATGTTTTGAACATATTGTTATATATATGGATATTGTTTTGATTTTGACTCATGTGTACTATGTTATGGTATTTGAAAGATATTTTTATATTCATTGCATATGGTTGTTTTTAAAAGTAGTTGATTTGGTATTGATTTTGAGGTTTTTGGATACATTTGGTAAAAAGGTACTTGGGATATGTGATTTAACTTTTATTGATAAGTTTAGGTGTGATGTTAGAATTTATTTGTAATCATATGTAAGTAAAAAATTATTGGTTTTGTAATTGGTAAATTTTTTAGACAAACTAAGTTGGTTAAATGTTGGTAAAATAAGATTTGGTAATATCTATATTTTGATAAGCTATTTTTGTGTATGGATAGTTATTGGGAATTATGAATTCTAATTTTTAGTATGTGGAGATGTAAGATAACATGTTGTGTGTATTACTTCCCTAAGAATGGCTCATGAATAAAAAGGTTAACTAGACCTTTAGTTCCATCATTGCCCTACTAAGTGAAGCTATGAACTATTATCAATATGAATTTGTGTCATACCACTCTGTGTTGTATCACTATCTAAATCTTGATGGCCAACTGACCAAGTACCCATATTGCTCATACTATGTAGGAATATGCTTTGTATTTGATACTATTTGATGTGTACTAACTATAACTGGCATGAAGATTCTATAAAATGTAACTTTATTAGATGTGTAACATGTATTATGTGTTATGAATAAGGCTCATCTATCTATAATCGTATACCCTATGGCCTCTACTATGATGTGTATGACTGAGCCATAGATCAAGCTGGAGCTACAACCTATGCTGAGGCATCATTTAATCTCAACCTTAGTGGATTACTACATGAGATAGGACCCAATGAAATTTCTCATAGTGAATATTTCTCATGAGAAGTTCTCTAAGATGTGGGATGATTTAATCTTAACTAAAGCGGATTGATACATGAGATAGGACCCAAAACATTTGGCCATAGTGAATATTTATTGTGATTAGTACTCTATTGTGGTGCCTATAACTCTGATGGATATGTATATGGAACTGAACTATCTACTCCTCAAAGTATAGTTCCATATGTAGGTTTTTCTCATTATACTTTTTTCTAAACCTTTTGAATAGGTGGAATAGAATATCTCTTATGAGGCTCTATCCTAGAACCCACATTTATTTCATAATAAGTGACTAATGATTCCTATGAAGGAATGTCTTGGTGACTCAGTCATAAATGAATGAGGTCTATGGTTCCATGGTGGAGGAGATATTGGTACCCCCTATGTGAATGTTGTGATTCCATTATCAAAACATCTATTAATGAAATCTCTAAGTCCATAATATCATTATCTCTATGTCTATAGATATGATGATAGTTACAAAAGGGTTGATGAGGTTGTTTATGTAGGAGATGTGGATCCCATCGATGAGTAGAAGGTAATGTGATTAACATCCTATCTAGTAGTGATTATAATATGATAGATGGTCCATCCTACTCTGAATCAAATTATAATGGTACCTTGCTGTTGTTCTCTATAGTGCATATTATAGGTTATACTTTGGAAACTAGCTCTTTGTTCTTAATTAGTTGCTTTTATGGTTGTGGTCTCTTATCTTGTTTAGGACATGGTGGATGTTGGATTCTAGAATATCTATATACTACTATGAAATCTAGAGTAATATAATAACCTTAATCTACCCCAATCAATCTCAATTTATTTTTTAAAGCTAGAACTGTATAGCATAAGTACCTGAAAGAAGACTTCATCTTATATAGTAGATGCTCAAGGAGAGGTTGGTGAAGCCCTTAATAAAGATATGTTGAATCTCTAAATCTACTAGTTTGTATATCAATCTTAACATGTGATTATTTAATTGTAAGATATAATCACTAATTAGCTCTAAATTATTTTGATGTAAAGTTGCAAGTTTCTCATATGTAACATGAGGGCCCATATTTGTTATGTAATATCTAATAAATCCCTCCTCTAAGTAATCATATGTGTGCAAAGAGCCAATAGGGAGTAGATGAAAACCAATTTTTTGCTTCTCCCACTAATTTATATTGGAATAACTTGAGTAGAATAAAAGGACTCGCATGAGATGGCAAAGCCTTATGAAAGGCTTAAAGGTGTAAGAATGGATCTCTAGTTCCATCGAAGTGAGGAAATGATGGTATTTAGAAATGCTTAGCAATGAAGATTTTATGAATGTCTTCAGAATAGGGTTACCATGTAAATCATTGGCATCCATCCAAGATTTATAAGACTTGTTTTCTGAGGTAAGGAGATATACTTGGTGTTGTAATTCACCAGTTACATGCATTAAAGAGATAATCTCTTGGGATGGTACATTAGCATCTTGAAGTGGTTCATATAATCATTGAATTTGAATTTTAATTTTAGCTATGGGAATGCTACATTTAGCAATTGGATCATAAATAGGAGATGCGCTCACTTGAACCTTGGGAGTAATAGTAACTTGGACCTTACTAGAGGGATGCGGTCTACTATTCTCTTTAGGTGAAGAGTGAGAACTAGGTTCTCTTGTAGTGAGGGGTGGCTTGGGATATTCATTGGTATCTTTATGTTTTAGTGTATCACATTCTAATTGAGTAGAAGATGTGCTATTATAATGAACATGTGCATTATTTGAAATAGAATCATGCATAGAATTAGAAATAACATTTAGAAGTGCATTATGTTTGAGAGGAGTGAGAGAAGAGTTAGAAACATGAGATGCATATTCTTCTTCACTATGTGCATAATAATCATCATTGTTCCATGCATTGTCATCATTGGAATATTGTTCATAATCACTCTTATTTTCATATTCATTTTCACGTTCACTATCATATTCATTATCAATTTCAATGTAACTAGGGAGAGGTGTAAGAGAAGAATTTAATTCTTTTATAATATGCAATAAAGTATCATTTGAAATTGGAATATCATGTGCATCTATGTTATCCATGGATGGAGTACATGCATGACTTTAATGAGAATTAAGAGAAAGATATTTATCAGTTAGATCTTATTCGAACACAGTAGAGTTAGGAACATTAGATGGATCATTTGAACTATGTATTGGCAATTTGATTCTATTGCATTTATATTTTTGTAATTTGAACATTGAAGTAGAGAGAGAGAGAGAGAGATTAGGTTCATATGGAAGCAAATTATCACCAACTATAGGTTCACTTAGAAGTGTATGACTAATTTATTCATTTGGTGCATTGTGCATAGGATAATGAGGTGAAAAGTACCTTTCCCATTTGGCAATTTGATTCTATTGCATATATATTTTTGTAATTTGAACATTGAAGTAGAGAGAGAGAGAGAGAGATATTAGGTTCATATGGAAGCAAATTATCACCAACTATAGGTTCACTTAGAAGTGCATGACTAATTTATTCATTTGGTGCATTGTGCATAGGTTAATGAGGTGAAAAGTACCTTTCCCATTTGGCAATTTGATTCTATTGCATATATATTTTTGTAATTTGAACATTGTAGTAGAGAGAGAGAGAGAGAGAGAGAGAGAGAGAGAGAGAGAGAGAGAGAGAGAGAGAGAGGAGAGAGAGAGAGAGAGAGAGAGAGAGAGAGAGAGAGAGAGAGAGAGAGAGAGAGAGAGAGAGAGATTAGGTTCATATGGAAGAAAATTATCACCAACTATAGGTTCACTTAGAAGTGCATGACTAATTTATTCATTTGGTGCATTGTGCATAGGATAATGAGGTGAAAAGTACCGTTCCCATTTATCAAAATTATTTTATTTAGAAGAAGGAATAAAAGAGATAGGTTTGAGAGAAGAAGATGCATCTATTTGTGTTTCACTATCACTTTCATGTACATCATCATATTCCTTATTAAAAAAATAGTAATTATATTCATTGTAAATGAAATCATTTTCCACATTTTCAGCTAATGTGCAATTTTTAAAATTTGTCCATTCATTGTCATAATTATGAGAAAAATTTAGAAATTTATCTATGGGATGAGAAGGAAGATGTTCCTTAGTGGCCATTTTATTTATTTCACCAAAGAGAATATTTAAAAGTAATATTAAACAAATAAATGCAAAAATAACTATGAACACACAAATTTTGAAATTATGTTTGATAAAGTAAACAATTTGCAAAAATTTCAAACTATTTTTCTAAAAATTTTAAGGGAGGAAAACTTGGGGTTTGAGGATCTAGTTTGGAAATATAGGGTTTTGAGATAGGGGTTTAGAATTTTTGGAAATTATGCCGATAATTTAAATTCTAAAAATAGTTTTTAATAGAATAAATGCACAAAAATTTATACAAAAAATCAAAAATTTGAAATTAATTATTTGCAAAAAATATGAAGGAAAAACCATAAGGGTACCTAAGGATTTATATTTATTCAAAGTAAGTCAGGTTCACCAAATATTTTATTATTTTTGGGAAACTAGTGTTTAGTTCTTAAATAATAAGGGGTCTGGAATAAGGGGAAAAATCTAGTTTAATAGCATAAAGTATAGATGTCAAGTAATTTATATGAGGAAGAGAAATAAACTTATCTAAAAATGGGTCGAAATAGATGATTCAAAAGTTGGAAATTTAGATGCAGGACTAGGACACTATCTAGAATTTGGATGTAGCCTTTGTTCTATGATTGGATAGAAGCACTAAAAGTGGACATGAGTGATACCAATGTTGTAGTCCACCTCTACTACTATTTTCCTAAGGATCTAAGCTTTTTGGGTTTTGTTTTATAGGTCTGTGTGAGACTGTGTACAAAATTTTGGAGGCTATAAGTCAAAAAAGCTCATTGTAGGTTTGTTTCAATCTCCAAATCCTATATTTACCTACACACATGTAAACAAAAAATACATCAAAAGTAAAGGGGGTAAAAATTAGGTTAGGTTAAGAATGATCACATGATCTAGAACCCCTCCTATCCTGATCATTTCCTACATTAACCCTCAATCTAAGGTCTCAGATCAAATGTAGTTTTCCTTTAGGGAACATACATAATCAATTCACATGATAGATGTAAGAATGCATTTCACCTAGGCCCTTCCTTGATCAAGCATGCAAGTCTATGCGTGATGCAAAATTTTGAGCTATACTATTGGCATAATTTTTATTTTGTAATGTGATAAAGTAGTAAGTGTTAGATATAAAATGCCTTGTGAATTCTTTTATATAGAATACTCTTCATTTTTAATTGAGGAGCTTTATTCACATTAACCAACATCAAAAATATAAATAAAACTTAAAGGAGGGGATAAGAAGGGTTTAGGACCCATTAAACAAAAAAGGACCATTGGACAATAGTGCCAAAAAGAATAGGAGTATCAAGCACTTTAGTCTTACATAATTCTATTATATGGGACTTCAAAAAATAAACTAGGACTGACACAAACCAAGTCTGGAGGTTCTTGGAGCTATAGGTCAGTTGATTGAGATAACATAGATGTGATAAAAGTAAAAAATAAAGCCAAGATAAGTAAAACAAGGACATGGCTAATGTGAACAAGGGCTCATATTATCCAATTAGAGTCTCTTATAAAAGGACTATGAAAAGACATGATATGTGTGGTTGATTGACCAATTTAGGGTGTATACATAATGTGAAATAAACCTAGAGGTGTGTTGAAATATGAGGCTAAGATGTAATAAAAGAGAATCAAATTAGAACCTACAAGAAATTTTATCTCAAAAATATAAATTAGCTATAAGGATGCAAATAATATGTATAGGAAATGTAAAAACATAAATAAAAGGAAACTAGGAAGAACATAGGTCAAACAAAATAATTATTCAAGAATTGAGAATTGATTAGTTCCTTGAATATATGTCCTTCATTCATATGTAATATATAATATTTAGGTCCAAGGATATATTTAAGTAGTTAAGGACCCCACCATTTTTAGTCATTATTTACCTCTTTGTTATGGGTGTAATCCAATCTCAACACTAGGTCTCGAATAAGGAAAGTACATACTTTGATTTTCTTATTATGTTGTTTAGTGGTATGACTTTGTATTTATGATTATGTTTTAAAATACTTATGCATCATTTATCAAGTATGTGTAAAGCATGAGGCATTATTCACAAATCTATTAATTAGTAATGATGTCTTGAAATTAAGTGTGGAAAGAGGGAAACTCTACATAAGACAACTTCTAAGCTGTAAACTAAAGAGATAGGAGTTGCCCCAATTTTAGTACCAAAACTAGTAAGATAATCCCAAAGTGTGGCATGTAGCTTGAGATGTTAATTAAAATGATAATCCCTAATAAAAATTTGAAATATCTTATCAAGGATTTTTTTAATGGATTCTACTTGGCCACTACATTAAGGTTGATAGGGTTTGGAAATTTTTTGCATAATTTTGAATATCACACAAATATGCTTTGTGTCTTTGTTTTTAAAATTTCATCCATTTTCAGATACGGTGGTGTGAGTAATTCCAAAATTAAATATGATATGTTTAAGGATAAATTTGGATATAATGATTTTAGTAACCGTAACAAGGGGCATAACTTCCAAAGTATTTAGTGGTGGTAATAATGAAGGCATGGTCATGTTGTGATTAAAGTAGTTTGTTGATAAGATTTAATCCCCACATAGAGAATATCTAAGGAGATTAAAATATCTGAAGCTTGGCTAGAGAAAAGTGAATAAGATCATTATGTAGTTGGAAAGGATTACATTTATTTGAAATTATGATGGCATAGTTTTCAATATTAGGCCAAAGTATCCCATACATAGGAATTTTCAAGCTATAACATGCCCACTACAGGCTCCACCACAAATGACCCCATTCACTTTCTCAAGGAGATAAGGGAGTTCTTATTGAGTGACATAATAGGTTATGGTACCTTTAACATAACTATAGTAAAGTTTTTTATGTATAAGAATGGATTTACATTCTTAATTTTGAAATCTAATATTTTCATAGGAATCAACCTTAGGAGGATAGGCATGATGTTCAATAAATTAAATGATAGATTTATACCATGAGATTTGTCTAGGGGTGATGGATTAAATGTGTAAAATAAGGGAATCATCCTTAGGCATTAGGTTATATGGATACTTATTCATGTGGAAGAGGAACTACGGGTCATGCAATACCTTATGAGGATGAAAGAGAGAGGTTGAGGAAGCAAGAGAGTCAACTAGGGAATTTTTATATCTTGGAATTACTTTAATGGTAAAATATGTGAAATATTTAGAAATATTAGAAGTGAATTGATGACATGAAATAAATTTTTCATTGATAAGTTGCATTAGTTTGGTAACATATAATCTATGAATCACCTAATGTATATAAGTATGGAATATCTATATCGATCGATGTTTGTAACCAAAGGATGAGATATTTTTATTTATCCATATTATTGGTAACATTTAAATTTAATAAAAAATATGGATGAATTATTTTTATATTAAGACCAACTAAGACACATCTTTCACTATCCCTTTTAAGGCACTTGGCTTTGTCAAATTAGAGTGTCTAAGTATCCTCATGGAAGTTGATGGTAATTTTAGGTAGTTATAAAGTAGATTTTTTAGATTATTTAGGCTTAGAGACAACTATTTCAAAATATTTGAGGGATTGATTCTCAATATTAGCTATGAAATTGTTCAAGTAATCTTAAAGAGAGTTAGTTTAATAAATACCTTTGATCAAAAGTACATATTAATCTAAAAGGATATCCTGAATATGTCACTGAGATGGTAGGGGTATGGAAACAATTTGATGAGAAATCACTTGTCCTTTTATTTATTTTTAATAAATGATATTAAGGTCATATTCCATAAAGATAACCATCCACTTGTAAATTTGATCTCTAGGAAGTGAAGCTTTGGAGAATAAACAAAGAAGGAGATCACAATGTAAAATAATGTAGGTAGTCTAATAAATCATATAGTTATAAATCTTTTCAATGATTAATTAGATTTAAATAAATATCGCTAGACCTTCATGTAGTGGTCTCATAATATGTCAAATCATGACTAATATATAAAATGACATATTATTTACCTAACTAATCTTGTTGTGATAGAATTTCCCCAATTGAGATGGGAGTAGAAGACATATATAATATGAGAGGGAAATCATTAGAATTAAGTCATAAAATAGGAATATGAAGTAAATATTTATTAATTTTATTAAATTATTGTTTAAAATCATCACTCCTTTCAAGTGAAACACATTTCTTGAGAAGGGAGTTTACCATGTATGTAAGACAAACTAACTCAATATTTTTTTTATATATATTTCCCCAAGTGTCCTAAGGTATGTGTGGATGTTAGGAATGGATTAATGTGTAGATATGATAATAATAACATTGATATTATAGGGATCCATATCAATCTCTTATAGTGAGACCAATAATCCTAAATATTTTCTAGAGGTAACACCAAAAATGTAGCTATGAAAATTAAACTTTACTTTATAAGGAAATTATAGATGATAACTAGGTCATGAAAATGATTTTCATGATGCTTAAATTTTGATAAGGTCACCCACATAATTTTTGAATATTTTTTATATGATATAATGGAATATGTGTCTCATTTCATGTTGGTAAGATGCTCCAGCATTTTTAAGGTCGAAGGGCATCTTAACATATAAATATGTTCTCAGCTTGGTATTAAATGTGGTTTTGTGTTGATCCTTGTGATAAATATAAATCTAAGTGTATCCAAAAAAACTATAAATAATTGAAAATGTCTCATATCTAGTTTTGATTCTAATATCATTGGTTGAAGGTACATGAAAGTTATATCTTTAGGATAATCTGTATTTAATATTATGAAATTTGATACAAATGTGAATAACCATAGTGACTTTCTTATGAATGGGTACTATGTTGGATACCCATTCATATTAATCTACATGTTAGATAAAATTATAATCTAGAAGCTTGATAAATTATTTGTGACATTAGATGGAAACCTCATGATGGAAATTTCTTTACTTTTGATGCATGGGTTTTATATTCGGATATGTTGTTATATTATGGATAACTATTCTAGGGTTTATACCAAGCATTTGCTCACATGACCAATCAAATAATTCATAATAATTTTCTATAAATTGTAATTACCTTTCTCTTCATGGTGAATCTCTATAGAGATAAGCATGGATTTGGGATTTGAGTTAAACCAAATTTAACTACTTGAGTTTCTTTAATAAGCATTGCATTTTCATCTAAAAAGTGGTATGTAACAGAAGGAAGTTTATAGATAGGATCCAACTTAGGGTTGACACTAGTAATAAAATTACTAAAGAGAGGATAAATTTTCTCAAAATGTCCAAGATTTTGATGTTGGTGGTGAATTTGAGGCTCTTTGGCATGAAGTAATTTTAAGATAGGTTTGTCACTTGGAAGCATAGATAATGGGCATAATATTTGACATCTATTTCAAGATTAACACATCTATTTCAAGATTAACACTCTTATTACCTTTGTTTTAAATCTCCAAATGGATTTATCTTAAATTCATGGATTTATAATCTAGGGTATTCTTAAGATCTTATGTATGGTATCATCCTAGACAATATAGTCTGGTACAAAATTATAAGGATATACTCTATCAACATAGTTGATACAGTTAGCTGAGGTAGTAAATTTTTATTATTTTGGGTTGGTTGATATATTTTGAATAATTTGGGGATGTCAATATAAATTTACTAACCCTCTCTAATGATTTTTTGGTGTAGTTTCTCATTTAATTTTGAAATATATCTAGCTGGCTGATATAGTTATGAAATTAGGGAATAGGCTAGACTTTATTAGTTTGATAGATATAATAAATAGGTTTGAAAAAAAAATTAACTGTATTGGGTTGGCTGATAACATCTATATTTTTTGTAAATTCATAAATCTTATGGACAACCCATGGAGTGTTTTCTAATGGTCGTTTTATAGGACTAACATAGCCTTGATGTTTTATTTCATCATCATCACTTAAATCAAAAGACATATGAACTAAATGAAACTTTTTATTAAAGGCATACATTTTAGCCAAAGTAATTACATCCAAATTTCATGATTGGTCTTGTAAAACTGCATAGTCATCATGATATGATGGAGAGATATTACACACATGAGTAATTTTTTGATAATTTTCATTGGAATTATCCTTGGTAGATATACTAATGTTATTGAATGTTCAAGGAAATAATGATACAGGATCCTGATATATTTGGTCACCCTAAAGTCATTAAATATAAATTCATATAATTTATATGAAGCTTCATGTACATTTCATAGGGATGGAATTTCAGTCTCATCATTGATCAATGGAATTGTCCTATCTAATGGTAAGAGAGATGGAGGGATCCATTCCACTATGTAAGGAGTTATGTTGGTGGTGTTGTAAATAATTTGTAATCCATTGGGTATTTCATCATCAAAATATTCATGGGTGACATGAAAATTAGGGTACATGTTGCAAAATTTAGGAAGAGGAGGACCATTAGTATGAGAAATGGTCTGGATGTGATACTATGTTTTAAGATTAGGCAATTTGAGACCACATGCATTAGGATCAATTTCATGCTTGTAATTTTTTCCATGATGATTGAACTTAATACATTATCTATTATAAGAGTTGATAACTATAATACGATGTGTCCATAAATGGCCTAAAATGATATTGTAAGAAACTGGAAGATCTAAAACCAACAACTTGGTATATATTGTTTTAGTCCCAATTGTGAGAGGGAGACAAATATAATCAATAGGTTTTCAAATTTTTTTTTCAAATCTATGACATATGAGTTTAGATTATTTAAGGTAATCTTTGGAATATTAGAGTTGTTAGATTGGTCAAAGGGAAGTAACATTAATCCATGAGCCTTCATTGACCAAAAATTTCCTTATTAGAGTAATGTTTATATCAATGTTAATAAAGAGTGGTGGGTCATTAGATTGAAATAAAAAAAATTCATTAATAATGTATTCTTTGGGAAACTCTATTGAAATTTTTTTAGAGGAATAAGGTTTAGAAATGGATTTAATAACATGTAATGTTATAGGTATTGGACCTTTGGAAGGTTAGGGAGGTGATTCATTTTTTATAGATGGGTGTTCTTCTATGTCTTACAATTATTACATAATAAATTTTCAATGATATGAGGATGCTTTCATGAGTTCCATTAGAAGAATTTATCAAGGTGCTGAATTAAGTTCATATAGGAATTTCCATTTTGGATTTGGATTAGAGACATAAAAATATTTTGCTTAATTGGTAGCAATGAATTTAGGAATCCTGGTGGTAGAATAATTAGATGCACTAAGTTGAGTCTCCAATGACTAAGGAGACTCATCACTAGGTCTAAAGTCAAAATAAGATGTAGTAGTAGTAACCTTAATAATTTGTTTTTTAGGTAAAGGATTCTTAGGTTTAGTGACAAGATATTTGTGAGTGGGCTTATGATGATAATTAACATTTTATGCATTCAAAAATTAGGATTTAGTGTAATAGTGGTCATAGTCAGCATCAATAACATAATCCAATTTGTTTTAATTTTGAGATGATTTTAGATATTTTTTATTTTTAGGTTTATGATTATAAAATCAATCCTTAGATGATTTTTTATATTCATTATGACATTATTTGGTGATGATGTCATGATAATTTTTTCCCCCAAGATGATATTTACTAAAAGTATTTAGAGTGCATGACATGTCTTATGAGAGTGACCAATATTGGTGTGGAACTAACAGAACTTGTTAGGATCATACCGTGATTTGGGGAGGAGGGTAGAAAATTAGACATATGGTTTGGATGGAGATAATTGTAACACATGAGTATAAAGGTTAGTTTTGGGTTATTATGAAATCAAATCATTTAAAATCATACCACTAACCTAAGCATGAATCCTCATATTAAGAAAGACTAAGAATAAATAAAACAAACAAGTAAACAAACACAATTTTTATACCTTACTTCAAATCTCCTTGTATAAATTTAGGATGTCCTTGGATGTAGTTGAAAAATCTTCTACAAAACATGTCATCAATCTGACAACATGTCCCCTTGTACTATTTATGTTTAGATGATGGATGATGAGGACTATTGAATATTTTTTTGAATACTTGAAAAACATTTATATGTCAATTAGAAGGTTGTTCAAAATATAAGGTATCCCTTCCATTTTTACAGTTTAAATATCAATTATGACCATTGATCTTATAAGAAGATCAATGGTAGAGGATTAGTCCTAAAATGAAAGACATGTATTAAATTATATGACATGTAATGTGTAAGAACTTCTAAAAATATCTACTTATGGGAGTTTGGAGTGTGAAGTGCATGTCATAGACCTTGATTTCCCACTTCTCACATTGCATTAAATTTTCCTTATGAAGGACACTTTGACTTTGGAATATGATTTTTAAATTTCCAAGTAGGGTCCTTTAATGGGATCACAAGTTTGATATGGAAAATATAATTTATTTATTTATATAAAATAATAATCATGTATTCCATAAATTTCCATTATTGATTAGATTAGTTAATTAAAAGAAATTATTAAACTAATATTATGTGATGTGATTTGTGTAGGACAGGATGTGATCATGGAATAAATAATCAATTGATTAGGGGGGATGAATATTAATTATACTGGAGATGTTAGTGCAAATATAATTCTGATTATACAATTAAAGTGCAATGTTAGCACAAATTAGTAAGATAGTTAAAATCAACATGAAGTGCCCAATTTTTAGTAGTTACATTTTCCCCTATTTGAAAGCGTGTTGAAAGACATGATGGGAGGAGTAACATATTTTCAAATAAAGAATCCAATAAAAGGTGGATGTAAATTTGATGATGATGATGAAATAACATGATGGGTGATTGCCCCTCGAGAGGACATGTGGGGGAGAAGGATGTAGAAGGGATCTCAAAAAAAGAGGAAGAGGCTAGAATGGAAGAATCAATTAGTGGGTGATGAATAAATATGGGTTAGGGATGAAATATGTGAATATGATTCGATAAAAGGATGATATTAACCCATGAATAAGATTAACCAACTTGAGATAATGCTCATATTATTATATTTTTGATGATAATTGATAGATTTTCCCATAGTAGGGAATTTTTTGGGAAGGATACATCCCAAGATACACTGCACACTTTGACCTACCCCAATCATGGTAGATGTTGGAAAAATATCTTGATAAAGTAATAGGCATAACCTACCCCAATTAGGATGGAATGGGGAATGATCTATCCTCATGATGAGTTGTAAGATTTATTTTCCCCAAACAAGGTGAGAATTATGAGCTTGGATGGATGACTGATTGAATAATTGATTGATTGATTTTCAAGATAATTCAATAGTTTTAACTTATTACATGGATTAATGATGAGATTATCATGTTGATCGATGACAAGAATTTGATAGGATATACACAAATGTTTGTGTGAAGGGTGTAACTATTTTTTAAATAATGAAGAAGCCACAAAAAACTAGGCACATGATAATGCCTCAAAATTGAAATAATGATTGAATAAAGATGTGATTATATTTGGATAATTAGTTAGAAAAAATACTAAAAAAAGGAATGGAAATAAGAACGATGAATGGTGGTGGTCAATCTAATCTTAAAAATTCCATGTAATTAGGTATTGCCTACATAGTCCAAATAGAACTCAAGTCAATGTAATTCTCTTGAAAAGGGATGAATGAGATGAGGAATGGTGAGTATAAATAGATTATGATTGATGTTGACAAATGTTGAAGATGGATGAGATGATTTGATTTGAAAGATGATTTTTTAAGGGGATAAACTATCACTTTATCAAGTCTCCACCTAATTTTTGAAACTTGATTTATGATGTAGCACATGATGGTATGCACCATGATGAATTATACGTAATATGCACAAGGAGTAACCCCAAATCTAATAGACAAATGACAAAAATGCACCATGATATGTAAAAATCAAGATGTCATTATTGGAATATGCCAATGGATGGAATCAAGTACAAGTCTATGAAAATAATAACCATGATATGGAATAACCTTGATGATATTATTGGAACAAATGGATTAATTCAGGGCATAACAAAAAAATCAAATAAATAAGCAATCAATAAAACACACACAAAATTTAAGATAAAATCAATAGAGATCACCTTATCATTAAGTAAAAATCTAAGTTTGAAGGCTCAATGATATTGATACTTGGATGGTGTTCCCAAAAATTGATGCATGAAAGGGAACATGTTGAAAAAAAATATCCTAAAACAAACTACACACTTTCATTTTCTCAAAACATGGTGAAAGTTGAGTTTGGATTGATGATTTTCCCCAAACAAGGTGGATATGGGAATGAAATATCCCAAAAATACCTAGATTGATGAATACAAAATGATCAAGGATTGTTGACTAGGTTTAGGACAAGAAAAATGTTTTTGTATTTTGTGGATTTATATATATTTAAGGGATTCTTTAGCTTTTTTTTTTTTTTTTTGCCTTTTTGGATTATTTGATGTTTTTGTATTTTTATATATTTTAGGAAATAAATATTTACAAATGTTACTAATAAAGAAAAAATTTATTCTAACACCATTATGGGGAATGTAATGGATGGATGGGATCTATGATGATGCAAGATGACAATAGATGATTATGGGGGATGATAACTAAGAATGGAATAGGGATATACAAGAACTATGTCACATGGGAACCAAGTTTCAAGTCATCAAATTTTCATTCAAATGATATGCCAAGATGATTCCTAAAATAGGGCTCAAAACATCTTCCAATTTTGTATTAAAGTCAATATGGGAAGAATGGGTGAGCATGATAGGATGGATAAATATGGTTATAGGATGAGGATTTAAATGGGAAATATGGGATGGATTTCAATGTGGATGGGGATACCCCCAAGTGTCAATTTACTCACATAAAATTAATTATTTACACATGATGCCAAAAACCTAGTTTTCATCATGGTACTTACCCAAGGTGCCATAAGCATGGTTTTCACAATTGGATGAATTATTTCTCTTTCTATTTTGATTATTTTTATTTTTTTATAATCTCAACTTAATGGAGGATTATGAGATACATAATGTTAACCCTTTGTTATATTTAGGTTTTTTTCTCCAGAGATGTCATGAATTATTTTAATTTATAGATTGGATTATTCCAAATTGATCAAGATGTCATATCCCCTACAAAATAAGGTGTTATCAATGAGGTTAAAGCATAAGTTATATTGGATGGAGTATGTTTGTTGGTTTACTGAAGGATTTGGAGGGATGTGGGGATCATGATGTGAAATGGGATTGGGACCAACAATATCATGTTAGGTGAAATTGAGAGTATCCATTGGTTGAATGCCCAGGGGATTTTTTTTTATAATGATGGTGTTTACAACAAATGATACAGATTATTCCTAAAAGTATGTTGACATAGGAGGGAGATTGATTATTTGAATTTTTTTAATTTTGATTTTGATTTTGGTCCAATATCTCCTAAAAAGGATTTCACTAAGGGACTTGAATTTTTGTCTTTTTAGATTTTAATTGTCCTTTAGTGCCTTAAACAAGGTTTCACTAGGTTAATTTTTTTTTGCATTTCTAGGATTTTGATGTTGATTGCCCTGTAGTGCCTCAAACAAGGTTTCACTAGGGGATGTCAAATTTTAAATTCTATTATCCCATAGTTCCTTAAATAAGGTGTCACTAGGGGATGCTTATTTTTTAATTTGATTTGATGGATTCTTGGATGTTGATGTTTCGTTATGCTCTTTTGACTAGTTGCCAATCATGAACTCTGCCATTGTTTGATTGCTATAGAAGAAGCCTTATGGTACGTGATTTTATTAGTCCCAATCCATGAGTGTAAATTGAATGCAAATATGGATGATGGTGGGAATGTTAATGTTTTTAAAAATATTATTGGTATCATGGTCCTCATAGGGACTATAAAGAAATCATGTTCTAATTTTGGATGAAGCTTCCTAAAAATTTGTGAAAGTATCACTAACACCTTTATGTTTAAAAATTGATTGTTTGCATCCAATGTCATGATATATTTTTTGTAAAAATATGTGGATAGGTTCAATGATTCATTCTCATGAAGGTCAAGGATTTTGCCTTTGTATTTCATTATTTAAAGGATTATTCTTGCTCTAGGATATTTATTGCTTTAAAAACAAGTTATGGGGCCATACCTACATAAACCTAAATGATGTTTTTCATTGTCTTCCTAATATATGAGGATATTGGATCTGATAAATTATGTGGTAAAACATTTATAGGATGTTGATGTTGATTTATTATTAATGTTGGGCTTGTATAAATGTAAGGCACTTTGATGTTTGTTGTCTACAAGTACCATTTACCCAAGAGGTAGATGGTGTTATGTGGTAGATGGTTTGAAATATGATGGGAGATGAGGTGATAGGCTAAGGATGGTCTATTCAAAGATAGGTTCATTTAAGACTGGTAATTAATCAAAAATAGGTGGCTAATCAAAGATATGTTGATTAAGAATGGATGGTTGGCCAAGTGATGGTTCATCAAATATGAGTGGGCCAAAAATGTTTTAGAATTTGTAAAATATGGGTGATTAGATAAAAATGGATTCATCAAATATGGATTGTTTAAGGATATAGTGATTATATTAACCTTTACTTGGAATTAGAAGAGTTTGATTGTGATTGGGAAGGGTGTCTTGGCATATCCTTAATGGATTATTCTCAGACTTGGATGTACCTATTTATTCAATAAATGATTATCCTTGGAGGTTAAATGATGGGACATGTTGTATTATTGAATTTTTTATAGCTCTAAGTCAGATGGGTGATATATAATAGATTATTTGATGTTTATGACTCATGGGAATAAGATGGTATACCAATGGATGAAGGGATAGGAAGGGATATTAGGTGGGATACGTGTTGGATAATTTACATGATTTTGTCAACCATGTATTGGCATTGGGATGGTGATGCTAGAGGAAATTTAGGATTATATGAGGCATTAGGATTCTCCCCAAATGGGTTTTGAGATGCCATGACTCATATTACATTGGTTTTGGATTTAATTTGATTTGGATTTATTTGATGTTGGATGTGTCATGTGATTAATATTAGAATGGATTTTGATAATGGATTTGATTCAAAAGGGATAAAATATGAGTTACAAAATTTCATCATTCTCAACTAACTGATGTGAGAGATTGAATGGAAAAATAAGGATATGATGTAAATTTAGATGTTTGATTGATTTGTAATTGATGTGACTTGGTTAAATTTGAATAAAATTTGACCTACAATGTTTGACTTGGTCAAAATTAACCTAATTTGAATTGTGAATTTGATTTGACTTTGTTAAAGTTGACCTGATTTTAGATAGGTGACCTAGAATGTTTATTTTAGACCTTTGAAATGGTTTAGGCTTTTTTTTTTTGATATTTTGAGATGGTTTAAATTAGGCCATAAAGGAATATTATCTTTTTTATTTGGTTGAATGCATATTCTAAAGTTTTAGGGGAGAAGATCCTCACTTTATATTGATGAGGGGCCTTAAGAGAGGTAACAAATAATTTTAAAATATTATCATCACTCACGCTATGGTATGTTTTATGTGCTAGTTATTTCTATCACTCGATGAAATCATAAGAGGATTCATTGAGACTTTTCTTAGCATTAATGAAGCTATTAAGGCTATTATCAGGAAGTTTTTGTTGGATTTCCATAACTAAATAATTAACTAAGTCTTTTAGTTATTAAATGGAATGTTGAGCAAGTTAATTATGTCATTTTAGTGTATTTCTAATAAAGTTATTAGCTAGATTCTTGGTAGTAGCATAAGTGTTGGTATAAACCCATTCCTTATAGAGATTGCCAAAAGGTTTAATATGTGAAGCATGATCAGTAGTTACATCACAGTGATAGTTGGGAAAATGTTTCCAATCTATATGGACATAATGAAGGGAGCTAAAGGTTCATTTTGAATATTTTGAAGCATATTATTATGAATTGGTGGTTGAGGAATAATGTTTCCCTTGGCATATCTAAGAGGAGGAGGGATATAATGTTGATTTTGCTTATTCATGATGACTTGAGGAGGTTGATTATCCATTTTAAAAATGTGATTTTGAATTTGGAGCATTTAATTACTACTAAAATCTTGCATATGGGCCATTTTTGTAGACATTTGTGAAAATATTTGTGATAATTCTAAAGGAGGATTAGAATTGTGATTGTTATTGTATTTAGGTGGAGAAGGATCAGATTTATATGGAGGATTCCTAATGTTAGTTTTAGAATGTATATTATTAATTTTGGTGTTAGCTTCCCCAACTATTATAGTATATTGTTAAGACATACATTATTTTTTGGAGTCTAAATGGTGTTTTCATTAAGGTTCTTAATAATCTAGGTGGGATCATCTAGATCTATAGTTAGGATAATTTGGCCCATGTTGCATTCAATAGATCTGGGATGATGTTGGGATAAATTACACCACGAGGAATTATTAGTAGTGGTGAATAAAATTAGGAATGAAAAATAAACCCATATAGAATCTGAATGGGTTGAGGCTTGTAAGGAATATTCTAATAGGTGATATCATGGTGAATAAGATTGAAAATATAATTTAGAATAATACTAGTCACAAGGAAAAAATAGTATTGGGTAAGCTGATCCAATTTGTTACTGAGTTTGAGAAACATATTATATAATGCTAACTAATACAATTTGGTTTTTAAGCCTAAGAAATAGACTATACCAGGTTGGATAATATAATATGTAAAAAGACAATGCTAAAGTTGTCTAAGTAAAATAATTATATTAGGTTTGTAGATATAGTAGGAAATAATCTAGGTTAAGTTAGACAATGTAGTATAGACATAAAAAAATATATTAGGTTGACCAATGTAATTGGATAGGGAACAAAATTATATCAGGTTGGTCATTACATTTAGAGATATATTGATAAATTTAAATTATATGGGACTAACCAATGTAGTTGTAAAAATACTCAGAACTATATTGATCTAGTTGATGTAGTTGTCACACAAAATAAAGAATAGTATCAAGCTAGATGTTATAGTATGAATTCAAGCAAATTGATAATTTTAACTAAATAGTAACAAAATTAATAGATTAATATGGTATTACTAAGTTGTGTGTTTGACTTGTAGGTTCTTAGATATACTTATTCCAAGCTTAAATAGTGAAAAAGACTACAAGGAATTGATTATGGAAGATTCCCCTATCCTATAGCCACATTATCCCATATTTGAGGTACATTGATTGTAGCCACATTATCCCATATTTGAGGCCCATTGAGAGTAACTTCATAGAGCTAACTGGTTGTTGGTGAACTAGAAAATTGAATAGTTGAAAGGCTTTTCATAGGCTAAAAGACATATTATAGGCTAAAAAATAAGACTTTAGGAATTTCTAATATATTGTGAGGTACATATAAACTAAAGTCTATATATAGTGTTGTCTAATGCCCTGAGTATTAGGTTAATACCCTTCACACCATGACTCAGGAGAAAATTATGACTGTTTGGCCCAGAATGATAGTTCCTATGAGTTTTAAAAATTTTAGAACACACTTATAGGAAGACAAAATAAAAAATATAAATAAATATCATTCATATCAAAATAAAAAGATACAACAAGAAATGGTAAACATTTAAAATGGTATTGGGATGGACAATATAGTCAAAATAAAAATAGATTAAATAGAATGTAGTGGGCTAGCTGATATAGTTGGGAGAAAACACAAAATTGTATCAAGTTAGGTGATAAATTTGGAAAAGATGTAGAACTATATCAAGATTGGATGATATAGTTACAACACAAATAGGATATTGTATCAGGATGAATGATGCAATGCTAAAACTAATGAACTATAATGGGTTGGTTGATACATTTAGTTTGAAATATATATGATGTTTTTGATAATTTCTCTAATAATCTAAAAGAGTAGTCATGAAACTGATCCAACCAATTATGGGATAAGATTAATGTTGAGCTTGCCAGAATTTATGCATGGGATAGGATGACCTATAACTATCATATTTCTCTCAATAGACTATGACTCTAATAAGGTCAATCAAATAGACCCTATATATACTTGGGCAATCATGTAAGGACCTATGATATCTATATACCTAGTATAGGGTGATATATAACTCAAATGTCAAGAAGAAATGGTTTTAAATCCTAAGAGTAAGACATAAATATATATCTCTCACTAGGGCTCAACAAAGATAAATTATTGTACTTATGATTGTTAAGATGCAAGTAATGTAAATGCTCATAAATCTATATGAATATAGTAAATGATAGGTAAATGATTATAAATAAGGTAAGGTGAAATGGTTAGCCAAATGGGAATCTATGCAACTTAAAGTGATAAATAGAAAGCCTAAGTAACCATATATATTTACCTAAATTAAGGAATATCTTAATCATGAATACATACATACATACATCCATAAAGCAATAAAAAACATATAATCTACTAAGGATGGAAAGGAAAGAGTGTAGGGATAAAAATACTTACCTTAGGCGGACCCATTGAAGCTTGCATCTCATTATTTGGATTAAGTAGAGATTTGTAAGAGATGTTTTAGGTTTGAAGACCTCAAATGGTTGGATCAGTACCTAGATATCCTTAGTTTTTAACTATAAAATACCTCTCCTATTGACATTCACTGACACCACAAGACAAGACCTCCAAGATAAGGTTCAAAACCACTAACTCTCCCAAATACTTCCTTAGGGTAGAAATGTAAGCAATAATAGAGTACATGAATGTGAAATATCTTATAGGAATGATAAATTTCCCTTATATATAAAGCTCTAATATCTAAAATTTATCCTAAGATATATGCCAATAATATCGGTAATGTTGATATAGTTGTAAGATGTCAGCTGGCACAATACATTAGTAACTAAATTGATAAAATAAATATGAAACCAAAAAGACTCAGAACTATATTAGGTTGGGTTATATAATACAAGGAATAATTAATAATTAAATAAATTATATCATTTAGGCCAGTATTTTAGGATATAGGGAAGCTAGAAAATCTAGACATATAAAGGCTCAGAGGAGGTTAGACTGATAGTAGTAATGATGTGACATAATATTATACATATGTCTATTTTAAAGTACCATGAGACAAACCAACCCCATTACTAGTCCACCCTTTAAGGTATGCACCTAGGGAAATTGATGCACTGATAAACCCCTAAAATATAAAGCATCAGTAACATGATAAAGTAAAATATATATGGTGTACATAACTTGCCTTGTTTAAAGCACCTATTTAGATATATGCTTAAAATTTATGTGGAATTTTATCTCTAGTGATAATCTAGGGTATGACATGTGTAGTTAGATTTCATTAAAGGCTTTATTTTATATTTAATGGATTTTTTTATTCTTTTATGTTGATTGGGGATAAAAATATCCCTTGTCATGCCTTGTGGGTGTTAGTGTAGTTAGTTATATACACATGTGTAAGTTTACATAGGTCAAATATTGTACCTAGTTTCAATACTTTATGTTAGTCTTCATAGACTAAGTATTTATTCTATTTTCTTTGTATTTTAATTATTTTTGTTTTCCTCATATATGGATAATCAAATAAGAGCCACCTTTATTCTAGCATATCACATGAGGCCCATCTTTTTTTTAGTGAATCATATTTTTTCATGGGATTTTACTATTTTCTACAAATTAGTTCCCTCTCCTATTTATTAATGGATTAAAACTTGAACTCTTCATGAGAGGAGCTTGTCAAAAATATGAATAAATTCACATATTGAGTTTCTACTCAAAATTTATTGTATTATTAGTTTTTGTTCTATTATTTATTGAGTTTAGCACTTATGATTTTGTGAGTGGTCTTACATATTTGATTCTTGGGTGTGAACAAAAGATAATAAATATATAATTTCTCTTCATTCCTCTAGTCTTTCATGGTATCAAATTTATAATATTTTCTCTAATTCTTGTGAAAATTTAGTGGAAGAATACTTTTGAGTGTGGTCACTCTTCTCTCAATTTTTCAAAAATCCTTATTCTTATTTCCTCCTTAGTTCAAGTTTTTATATCAAAAATATGGTTTCAGAGTCCAAGGTTTGAGTAAAAAAATAACTAGTTTGGGGTATTGGATTTTCAAAAAAATACCAATCTTTCATTTTTAGGGTAAAATTAAGTATTTAAAGATTTTAAATTTTATTTCTATTTTATTGGTGTTTTCCATAGTGTAATGAGAAGGGGTTAATTGTATATAAAAAAATTTATTTTTCAAATAAAACATAAAAGTTAACACTTTAAATTTTTCTAACATCAATTTTAAGTTGTAGAACCTATAGGGTTTTACGGGAATTGGGTATCATCAATGAGTTTTTGGTATTTTAAAAAAATGAAATATTAGATTTTATAGATAATTTTTTTAAGATCCTTCTCTCATTTTGTTCTAAAATGCATAAAAATTTAAAAAATTGGACATGTGGAGTTTTTGTTATCATTTTATAAACAAAATAGGACCTTAGAAGACCCAACCTCTACCATGGTTGGCCACCCATAAGCCCCTCAATTTTATTAAGTGTCATCCTAGTTTTCTCATCACCCTATTCATGTGTCCCCAATTATATCTACCCTCTAAAAATTCCAATGATCTCCCCACTCCCCATAATTATTCCTAGATGGTCATGTCACCTTTACAAAAACATGCCACTAAGATTTTTTATCTTGTACATCGCACCCCTCACCCACCACTTCCCCTGCCACCTTACTTATAGTGCCTCCACATAGTGGTTTTCCCCACCCTTTGGGGTCGTCCCTAAGGTGACTTGGATTTTTATCACTTTTCAATAATTCTAACATTGCTTACTCTATTTCAATTCAATTAAGTAATTTAATATAAATAAACTATGAATAATATATGTAAAAAATATAAAATGAGGTACAATACAATATGGTTCAATATCAAAAGTTTATAATGAGATAATAATAGTATTTGATAAGGTAAAGTGAGTAATTAGCTTATTATTATTGATTCACTAAATAAATAGGTTATTTTTAAATCATAAATTGAATAAAGCAATCATTTGATTGCATCATTATCAAAAGTAGAAGATAAAATTATATAGGGATAAATATGTATTAGTTAGACAAGGATGGAGTGTGTCATTATATTTTCATGCATTAATTTATATATTGTTTATGTGCCTAATCTCAAAGGCTAGGTTGGTTCACCTCTATGTTTACTTGTCATGTTTCTATATGGAGCTTGACTAGGTATGCAAAAAACCTATAAAATTAAAACCCTAATTATTGTACATACACCAAATAGATATTAAATGTAAAAGGGGGGATGTGTGGGTATGGTAATAATATAGTTGGCATCAAAACCCCCTATGTAATTGAGTATTGCCTATAAATTTTGAGTGGACCTCGGGCTGATGTATTTTTACCTCATAATTATGTGTGTGCAATCATGGATGAAATACTAGATTCTATTTTTCCCATGAATACCCTTGGCATAATCAATGAAAATTATGTATTCAACATTAGAATATTCATATTAATTAGTCATTTAACTTGTAAAGAATTTTTTTTATAGTTTTTTAACCTTGAGAGTAAGTGGTTTTCCTTTTACAAAACACATATTTATATTTACCTTTGTATTAAAATTTAAGGGCTCATTAGTGTATGAAGGGTCAAACCCAAAATACCAATTCTTATAAAAAGGATTTTTAATAACATATAAACTCAGAAGACTTCAAAATTTTATGTTGGAATAGGTTCATATTGTAGGATAGATGCGTAATGTGCTCTTATCTAGGTAGTGCAAACTTGTCAAAAAGACAATAAAAGGATACATAGATACAAAAAAAAGGGGGATTCAAAGATAAAATAAAGAATAAAAAATAGTGACATACATAGACTTTGAGAAGACAACAAGAGAAATAAGAACATAATGCAGTAGTGAGTCATAAACAAGGTTATGTAAAAGTGTGTATTAAGTTTAAGCTTGTGCCAAATTTGGGTGTTTACATTTACCTCCCATTTATTCTACTGACGTAATGAAGTGAATCTACTAGAGTAAATAGGAAATAAAATTACTAAGTGTGGAAACACACTTTGTATTCATAGGTGGTGTTAAGTGTCTTAGGTGACTAGTTAACCCAAAAGGAGAAAAGGAGGTTTCAATTTTTCAACCTCTTAGTCAGGGAAAACAAGCAATTTAAAAAGTGGTAAGAGGTCAAGTAAGTGGTCAAGTTATCAATTCATTTGGTGTCATTAAATTATCATTCTACTAGGTCATAAGGTGATGCCAAGATTAATCAAATCTCAATGAGTGAAGCTTATGATTTGATTAATATTTATGCTTTTACTTGTGGGGATCACTCTAAAGTCACTAAAAGTGCCAACTGCTAATTGTCACTAAACTCAAGTAGGAAAAATAAAAGAGGGAATCAACATAAGTTTACTAAAAGTGTATCTAAGGCATGGGGTGTGATTAATATTAGATGTTGGCCCACTTAAAAAATATTTATCACACCACTATAGATGGATCTAAATTTGAACTACAAATTTGTGTAATACTTTATTTGAAAACTTGTAGTATTTGTCATTTTGAGATTTTGTAAAAAATGGAGAACATGAACCAAGTTTATACCCCATACAACTTTGTATTATGATTTTATAATGTATCAAAGGAGGGAGATAATGAGCCAACTTTGTGTTCCCTATGATTTTTATTGTGTTGTTATATTATTGATTATGTTTGCCTTTTTAAACAAGAATGATTATACAATAAGGGAGGCATATGCCATTAGATTGTGCAGAATTTTGTTTTGTTGCATTTGTTGATTTTTAGTAATTATCATCATGTGTATGAAGATAAATAAATTATTTGCATATATATTTTTTGATATGTTCCACCCTTTTGAGGTAAGGGGCAATTAATGAGGCACGTGCCTAAAAAATATATAGTAGCATGCCAAAGTGTGCTTACATTATAAATATTATGTATTATCAAGAATTTTAAATGTAGTAAAAATATATCTAAATTTATATGTGCAAAAGATCATACTATCAAAATTCTAGTGGATCTAATGGTTTTTTATTTGAGTGAATATTGTTAAATATATCATAATTTGAATTCTAATATTGAGTGAGTAGGTGGATACCCTATTGTCTCTCGTGTACCTTAGGGTAAAAGTTTTCAATTAGAATATATATATATATATATATATATATATATATATATATATATATATATATATATATATATATATATTCTAATTGAAAACTTTTACCCTAAGGTACACGAGAGACAATAGGGTATATATATATGATTATAGGTTAATTACATTTTAACCTAATAGTTAAAAAATAAAAAATGATCAATATAATAAATATTACTTAGATGTAACCCCTTCTATTGAAGTGATTTGAGTGAGATTAGGCTATGATAGAGATAGATTCTGAGTTAAGATTGGTGAGTATCAAACCCCTTATCACTGTTGTTTTTTTAAACAATTCTATTATTTATTTTTATGTTATTTTAATGATTTAACATCATTTCTCACTTGCAACCACCCCTATCTGAGGTCATCACGAACCTATCTATTTGAATGTGGACCTATCTATAGAGGGGTCTAATTATCATAACATTGTCTATGTTACACTTTGATTTTGTAGACCTATCCATTTTAAATTTGAATCTTGAATTTTTATTTGTATATGGATAAATTCTCCCAAAATTGATGTTTTGAATGTATTTTTTATGGTTACAAAGGGACTTTAGATCCCAAGTGTTTCATAAGGGCCATATTATGGAGATAGTGTGTGGATTTCCCCTATCAGATATTGAGATGGCCATAGTGAAAAGGGCCAGATTGAGAGATGTGGTAAAACTAGACTCAATGCCCTATAATATGTATATGATGACTACACTTGTAGAAAAGATGGAAGTCTTACACATATGTTCTAGTTGATAATAGGGGAGATGAATATTAACTTGGAGGAGTTTTGGCACATTTTTAGGTTACCTATAGTTGGTGTGTAAGAAATTGCAAAGACTAGAGGGACTGTAGGAGATTCTCATCAATATATCATAGGGAATGATAGGGGTGATAGGTATGGTATTAAAGAGTATATTAGTTTTTAATTTGAGATTGTTATTTTTAAATTTTTGTGATTATATAAGTTCTAATGTGGGTTTTTGGTGATTTTATTATTGTGGATGGAGGTGGTGTGTCAATTTCATATCATCTAGTTGATAATGTGTGAAATGTATAAGATCATGATACTAGATATTGTTGGGGGTGAATGATGTTGGCATACTTATATAAAAATTTAGTTAGGTTTAACCTAAAGGGATATGGTGGAGGCATGGGCTCATCCATGCTATTTCCATGTTGGGAATATAATCATATTATAGTTATTAGACTATTTTGGATGACCCTTTCAAGTTGGGTCTACTTGAGGATATATGTATAGAGATAAACTAGCAGTAGTTAGGTGACTTAGTCAAGTACTATGCATTATTGGTGGGTGTTAGATCATTTAACATCAAATGATATTATATGATGACCCTATCTAGGTTTTGAGGGTTGAGATTATAATGTTATAGAGTTAATGCATCATGTTATTTTTTGGTTGCATGACTAATTTATTGGAGTATATGAGTGATTTTAGTTTGATTTTATTGCTCACTAGTTTAGGATATAGCAAGGAGTGACCCTGACACTAGTGATATGGGCTTGATCAATGAGAGGCCCTATAAGATCAGGGGAGAAATATGTATGATTTAATAATGCTTATACATGATGGTGGTAGAATCATAGGTGGCCATGTTTAATTCTATTGGTAGCCATAACAGTTCTAGGAGTAGCCCTGATAGTGGTATGTATAGGAGGTATGAATAGTTATGGTATATTATTTTGATATATTTGTTAAATAATAATTATAGATATGATAATGTAATTGATTGATTTATATCTAGGTAATGACAAGTATTGGCCATTTTTGATGGCCTTACAAGGCATATTCCAACTAATGTCTTCCTCAAGGGATTTGTGAAGCAAACTGATGTGGCAGGGACACATGCACCATTATATGATAGGATTTTCATTATGAATGAAAAATATTTTCTTACATCCAATATAGTATGGGAGATCAAGGTATATTTAAATGCTTTGGTAATCGAGTGAGACTAGTTGAAATCAAAGCTATCTTGACAATAGATGCCTCCACCTATAGCTGATTCAAAGTTGAGATGAAACAAATTTGTAGAGTATGTTTGGTTATAGGGTGAGTACATGACAATAAAAAAGAGATTATTATGATATGAGGCTCAAAGTAGATCATAGTCTAGGTCACATGGTGCATTAGGTGCTTTAACCTCTCGATTTCCTTTAGGGGATGACAATGATGTAGATGTAGATTATTCTTTGATAGTTCACCACCAGGGGTAGACTATTGATTAATGTTATGTTAGTAATTTAAGATGTATAAACATTTGATTATGAGTTTTATTTAATTTATACATTTGAATTATGATTTTTATTTGATTTAGTGAATTTTTTAATGTTTTGAGTGATGTGATGTGTGAAATTTCAAACTTGATGCATATAGAAAGGCAACATATGGATCTATTATTTTAGCATTTGTGTTTGTATTATCTAATTTACCATAATGTTGGACTTGTAATTGATCATGTTTCATTTATACTTGAATTATTTTGGGAACACCCATTCTTGAGTGGGCACTTTAGTAGTTATATTTTTATATCTTCTTGCATAAAATATATTAGTAAAAATATGATTAGTATTGAACAATTATATTTTTGCTATCATTTGGAGATTGAAAATGATGTTTTTTTATTTTTTGAATTTTGATATATTTTTTGAATTGTGTTATAATTTTTTTAAAATTAAATAAGTTCTTTATTATCAAATTCATTTATATTTTATCTAAGTGCATAACAATCATTATCACAATGTCCATTAATGCAATTGAAGGCACAAAAGGGTTTGCCTTTTATTTTATCCAAATGATGTGGAGGATGGTAATAATTAGGGCATAAATTAAGTAATTTTTTATTCAATAATTTAAGTAACATATCATGTGGACATTCTTAAGGATAAAAGTGATGGGTTGTGATTTTATTATATGTGGATGAAATTTGTGATTAGTTACTCTAGGAAAAATTTGTTTGACTTTATGTAACACTTTGACTTTATTTAATTTAGATTCAACATTATGCATAAAAGGAATGATTAATCAAAGGGTGCTCTTATTAATTGGGATTGATTGGGTATTATCTTAAAATAATTCAATGTCCCCTTTCATATGATTGGAAATGTTAATAAGACCCAATTCATGTTCTAATGCGTAGGTCTCAAAATAAAGAGCCACAAATGATTCACAAGTATAAAGTAACCTTTTTTTAATGGATAAATAAGATCTTAACAAAATATATATTATACTTCTAAATTTTTGGATTGGTAAATTAATTGATACATAATAGTTTTAAATCTTAAAATATAATAAAAACTTGCTCATTTTGACCTTAATGCAAAGAGTGTAGATTTTCATAAGTAACCTTAGGTACATTATTGTGAATATATTGAATAAATAATAATTATTATATCTCAAGATAAGTGGATAAGGATACACTAGGAAGGGAATCAAACCAACAAAGTAAACACCCTATTAAGGTTTTAGGGAATATTGTAACAATAAAAAAATACCTTTATAATCTACTCATGGACTCACTAAAATATTTCAGGTGAAAATAAGGATCACCATTTCCATAAAATATGGAAAATATGGGCGGTTGTAAGTTAGGTGGTAAAGGTGAATTTAAAATATTACACACAATAAGGTTACCAATAATGAAATTATAATCCAACCAACTGTGGTATGCTTTATTTTTTAAGGATAAATGATTCACTTTTTATTGTAAATCCCTTACAACATTCATTAAGGAAATGACCTCTTGGGAAGGGATATTACTATTTGAAGAGGATCATTTAAGCGTTAAATGAGATTGTTAATTTTATCCATAGGTACTATTGTCACCAAATATTGAACCCTAGAATAGGGTGTTCAAGCCTCTTCTATATTTGGGAAATATAGGAAAACTTCTAAGTATGTGGGTATACCTATGGTGGAAGTGAGCCTCTAGATTTAAGGGCTAGCTCGCTAAATATATCTTGAAGTACTTTAACCTATGATAATTATTTGCTTTTGGGGGTAAAGGGATAGAATTTAAATGAAATGGACTTAATCTAAAAGGGTGATGCACCAAGATATCTTTCACATCACCATTATACTTCTTTCTTCAAGAAATAATGCCTATAATAGTAGCCTAAGAATCCTAGAATGCACTAGCATTAGTGTTTCAATATGAAGGTGAGATGCATGAAGACTATCCAAGGTAATTAAAACCATAGATTATTTATAGATACTAAGGCTCATTATACACTTAATATAGATTCATACACTTAACTACATTTCGTATGACCTACTAGGCTGAAATCACTTGCATCAAACATGGAAGGACTAAGAGAAAGCACAGATAGATTGATATCACTTAGCTATTCACTATACATCTCTTTACACACTTTAACAAGATGAGATATGAACTCAAAATAGACTAAATTTATTATTCTAAGGTAAAGGTCAATGTTAAAACCAGTAGGGCTTTGCCATAAATGGTGTGGTATTAGATTACAAAGGCCAAAATGGGAGTTACTTATATAATTTTAGAGAGAGGAGAAAAGAATGAAGTTCAAAGGTCACTAGAACACATGTACAGTTGATAAGAGAAGTTATACATGTAGGAGGATAAATTTAAAAATAGACCATTCAAGGTCTAATGGGACAAATGGCTCTCTAAACATAAAACTCTTGAAATATGGCATATAACTCCTTTTACTATGCACAAGAAACTTCCTTTCATCATGGATCATCTCTCAAGCATTTTAAACTAAATTGGGGAGAGTTAACACATATGTACTATCTGAGGGAGGTTGAAACATGTTATGAGAGTCATAATGTATTCTCCTAACTATTAGGTATCATCTAGACACCTGTATTTACCATCTGTAGTCATTCATTGGTCTTTTAGACCTTGAATCTTTGCATCTAGAAGTCATTATTTATCTTGGATCTTGACTAAGCTTTCATGGTCGTGTATGAATTTTAAGGATTGCTTTGCTAAAAAATCCATTGATCCTACATGGATGTATATGTGACATTCTCTTACCACATCACTCATTCCATTTTAAAATATGCATGTCATCATTTAGACAAGTAGCCTCATCTTTTCCATCTAGAATCAGGTCAAAATTACTCTATTGATCTCCTCTAGAGTCTCTTTGATTTGAATTTTGATGTTGGCCTTTGATCTATGACCTAGACATCCAAGATTATGACATTTGGTAGTATTACATGCTTTCTCAGGATCCTTTAAATCTTTGACTCAATGTGTACCATTATATTTTAGTACCTATGATCAAATATGGGCCATTGATCTATTGTTAGTTTTCCATGATTATGAAACACATCACCATTATGTTTGATCAAAATATTTTGACCTTTTGACCTCATGCTTACTGTTGGATCTTATCTGCATGATCAAATATGCACCATCAGATCTGTCAAACCCATTGACATCTCCTTCACTTGCATGCCATTATATCTGATCCAAACACCCAAGATATTTCCATTTTTCAACCCTACATTAAACCTTAGGATCATTTGAATCCAAATAGTCATTTCATGAGGCTTGAACTTGATGTCCCCATGCACATCTATCTCTACTAGTCCAACTTCAAATGCTTATATCTTAATATAATAAGCTCATTAAGACATGAAATTACCTAGGATGATCTTGGAACTAAAAGCATCATGTCCATGTCATATTTTTGGCCTAAAATGTTTTCTAAGCAAACTTTTAAAATTCATAAAAAAACTAATCTATTCATTCATGTGTGACATTGCATGATGGTCTAACCCCTAGATGACTCCGAATGACATAAGACTAAACTAGATCATGACCAAGGTTAGAATGGAATGAAATAACATAAAATATACCACAAAACACCCTTTGACACTATTTTCTATCTCCATATCAAATATTTACTATAGGGGGTTAAACCATTTTAACTTATGGTAAAAGTGATCAACATTCTTAATGATTTCCCAAGGGCAGTATGCTTGATATGCCAAGGCCAATTACCTAATCCTATCCATTGGTATATGGATTAAATTATACATAGGTTTGACACATAAATTTCCTTAAAATAATGCACAAAATAATATATATAAAAAAGAACAAGACATAAAGTAGAAACACACTTGTGTTCAACTAGAACACTTAGGGAACACAACACACATAACTAAAACAAAACACACACCTAATCTACTATTTACAAAACTAACCTTTACTTATCAATAGCATGGTTTTAAATGTATCCCATTCATAAGGATAGGAATTTATTCTCCATTCATCCTTGCTAATTGGAAAGAATTACTTTGCTTGCACTTGATGATAACATATGGTCTACTCCATAGGGTGTCAAATTTGGTATGCCTCCATGGTTTTTATCTATCTTCATTCCACTTCAATAATATGTCACCTTATTGAAATGATATTATATTTTCATTCTAATATAAATACCTCTTCATTAATACTTGGTGATGTTCCATAGCTTGATGAGCATTATCTCTAGTCTCTTGTAGCTCCATTAATTCAGTCATTTCACCTCCATTAGAGTGTTTTCAATCAAATATAATTGATGTGCCAACTCTAAGGTAGGTAGCTCTTGAGAGATATACAACCTAGCCTCTCTTCCATAGAGAATCACAAAAGGAGAATTCCCTATTGACCTCTTGGGGGTTATAATATCATCCCATAAGGTTGTCTTCAATTTGGTGTACTAAGTCCTCTGGTTATGATCAAAGGTTCTCTTGATGATTTTGATCTGATTATTCTTATTATATTCAACCAACCCATTACCTTGAGGGTAATACTTAGATGAATTACTCAATAATATGCCATTATTATTTTCCAAATTAGTAATCTTAGCACCCATAAAATCAAGAGCATTATATAAAATAATAGTAGGAGTGCCAAACCTTGTTATGATGTTCTGATAGAACTCCAAGATAGAATTCTGATTAGCTTCCTTCAATGTTACTATCTCAACCCACCTTGTAAAATAATTAATTGCTATGAGTATCCATTTATGACCAGCACTTGATGGGGGTTTATCATGCCAATGAAATCAAAACCCCATTATATGAAAAGTTGATCTATTTGGATAAGATTCAAAGTAAGAGATGAAAGATTCTATTTTCCCATAAATAAATCACATTATACACACCTTCTCACCCAAGCATGGCAGTCCTTAAAGAGGCTATGCTAATAATAGCTTACCCTCATGATCTTGGTGGTTGTGGTTCTTGGGGAGAAATGACCTCCTATTGTTCCATCATGGAACTTCTCAAGCAACACTCCAAATTGGTCATTATCACTGCACCTAAATAATAAATCATTAGTATGTCTTATAAAAATCACACCATATATAAGGAAAAATGGAATAGATTATAATCTAAAATATATCCTTTAAGATCTACTCATATCATTAGGATACTTTCCACTTTAAAGAAATCTAATCACATCTTATGTCCAACTCTATATATGTAAAGAACCAGCTGGTTGGGGGCAATCATGATTGATTAAAACCTCTTATTTTGACTTATGAATATTTGAATCTAGATGTCCACAAAGGTCCTTACCTCTTATCAACTTTTTTACTTTGATATCAACATCATACTCCATTACCTTAGTGATCAACCCTGCCCTCTTCTCACTAAGGTCTTTGCTTAAAATAAACTCCTTGGTACTAGAATGAGAGACCATAACATGAATTTTATTGTTTGAAACCATATGCCTAAACTTTTTTAGTCCTATTACAAGAGCAAGGAATTATTTCTCAATAAAGGTATAATTGATTTCATAATCTTCCAAACCTTGACTAAATAATGCAATTTATTGTTATACACCCTCATCATTCCTTTGCATTAGTATAGCTGAGATAATATCAAGGTTAGAAAATGAATACAACATGAAGTATTTAGTAAAATTATGATTCACAAGAATAGGATCTTATGTAATTTATTTCTTAATGGCTTCAAAATTGTTCTTACCTTCCTTAGTCTAAGAAAATCCCTGGTTATTTTTTAGCATGGTTGCCATAGGTTTCACTAAAGATGCAAAACTAGGTATGAATCTCCTTAAAAAATTTATCTTACCTAAGAAACTTTGGAGAACTTTCTTATTTAAGGTAAATTATAGATATAAAATAGCCTCCATCCCTTCAAGGTCAATAACCAAACCATCTTTGTAAATAATGTGTCTTAAGAGCTTACTTTCATGGATAGTAAAGATGTATTTTTTTGGATTAAGAGATATTACATACTACCTACATCTTTTAAGCACTTGTCTCAAGTGATTCATATGTTCATTAACATCTTTATAAAATATTTTTATATCATCTAGATAAACCAACAACATCTCATTGATCAAACCTTTGAAGGCCATGTACATTTCTCTTTAAAAGGTAACACCAGCATTTGACAAACCAAATAGCATCTTTATATAAGAAAAATCCCCCCATATAGTAGTGAATGTTTTCTTAAACTGATATTATTCATTCACAATAATCTAATTATAACTTGAATATCCATCTAAGAGAGAAAAATGTTGAGATCCTGAAACAACTTGCAAAATTTGTTCCATTAAAGGTAGAGGATAGTGATATTTGAGTGACACCTTATTAAGATAACTAAAGTCCACATAAAGTATTATATCCCAACTATTCTTTCTAACAATCACAATGTTAGATACCCATGTTGAATTCTTGATAGGAAATATTATTTTATATTCAAGGAGTTTAGTGAGCTCTAACCTCATGAGTTTCTTAACCTTGGGATTTATGGGTCTTTATTTTTGTCTAATCAGTTTAACTCCAAGTTATAATTAAATGGTACAGTGTGCTAGGATAATATTAAATCCTTTGATGTCCTTATATTCCCAAGCAAATATATCATGAAACTCTTTACACAACTTAATGAATTCATGTTTCTCTATTGTAGAACATACCTTGCCTAGTTTGAGGAGTCTATATTTGAAGATCAAGACTCTTTCATAGTTCTCCTCTTTTTTAGATATAATCACTTTTTCCTTATTTTGATCATTATAATTGAAGATAATTTCTAAGGTCACCATACCTTTAGGTATCCTATTTGTCCTTAGCTGCACAATCTAATCACCAAATTATTCTTAGAGTCTCCTTTGATTCATTAAAGAAAACTTAGCCTCATTTTGCAAGAAACATGCAATGTGTTTGCCACTATAAAAAAAACTTTAAAATACACTTCATTATCAGGTATATAAGGTTTGATAATGATTTTAATGGGAGATTGCCTCCCCTCTTCTTTTATGGCAGTTGGAGTATCAAATTGAGCTCCTATGGTAACTAGTCTATCAGCATGATTATTCTGCACCCTCAAGACTAATTATATGTTGAATTCATTAAAGTATTCAATAAAATACCATACCTTATGATTTTATGACTTAATAAAAGTGTTTATGGTATTAACCACATTCCTAACCTGATGAATAACCAATTCACTATCTCCATATACTTGCAAGTTTTTGATTCCATTTCTCCTTGCCCATTGAAGGCCATGAATTAAGCCTTCACACTTAGCCACATTACAAGTAAAATTGAAATGGAATATATATGAAACATAGTATTTATATTTACATG
Source organism: Torreya grandis (assembly GCA_037957365.1). Lineage (NCBI taxonomy): Eukaryota > Viridiplantae > Streptophyta > Pinopsida > Cupressales > Taxaceae > Torreya > Torreya grandis. The sequence goes on along the minus strand of JARHVA010006737.1, from coordinate 729,086 downwards.
GGGATACCAACATAACATGAGCTCCTACACCAACTTTATTCTTGAACCATCAAAAAACATCCTCCATATCTCATAATCTTCACCTTCTTCTTTATGCCTTTTTCATGTATACAATATACTCCTAGATCAGTATCCTCCATAAATGCATAAGGATTTTGATCATAAGGATTGGTACCATATTAATAAATAAACAAATTATAAATTCCTTCAATCTTGGAAGAAGTACCATCATTTACAATATAATCCTTCTCTTCATGAACAACATAATTCAAATTAGAACTTGTCTCAACGTAGGGATTAATATGAAACCTTACAAGAGGTTGAGTCCTTATGTTCACCTTAGTTACATTTATTATTTTAAATGGAAATAAATACCAATCAACTGAGAGATATCCACCTATATTTTCTGTAAATTCCCTTGATAGGTAGATTAAAAAGTGACTTGGGAGGTCAACAACAACTATATCTTGAAGGATAAGAATATTAAGACAATCATGTAAGAAAAACTTAAAGTTTTTTATTATTCCTATCATCTTGGTATGTGTACCATCTAGTTGGAGAAATATTTTTCTCTGAGGCTCATACTTTAGGCCTAATTTATCCACTACCACTTTGGGCATGACTGAAGAAGAAGATCCACTATCAACTATGCAGTTATGGACCAGTTTATCACCCACTATGAGAGTGAGATAGAATGGTGGAGGTTTATCAACCCTATTAGATGGTTTAACAATATTTTTAGGATAATTTATAAAATCAACATGACCATGAATTTGATTTAAAGGAGGAACACTAGTAGATAATTATTTTTGTAAGAGTTCTTTTTAACCAGGCATATGAAGAACATCTCAAAGGGAAATGGAATTTTAGTACCTTTAAATGAATATAAAATGTTTAAATAATCCATACATAATTTTTATTGTATTTTTGGAGGAAAAGAAATTCCTAAAACTTGAGGAGTTAGATTGCCTTGAATAGTCCTTCCAATGTTTTGATTTGGAAGATGTGCAAAGGTATTTGAGGTTTCCACACCTACAACCATACCTTATTGCTTTGTATGAGGATTGAGTGACCTTGTAGGAAAATTAATATCACCACCTAAATCCTTTGTCTTGAATCTAGTGTTTTTTTCAATAAAGTCTCCTTTATTAAGCCCAAAAGTGTCCTCAATTAGGAAACTAGTGAAGATCTCTCCTTGAGGTTATCCACCTTTACTTATCTACATCATGATTTCATCCTTAGATAATAGGAGTAGAGTAACTCCTCCATGGGAAACAAGATATTTATCTCCACCTTAATTATCATCCATGAATTGGCCTTGTTGCCAATCTTCTCCTTGTACTAAATTTCTATGCACCAGTACCATTTCTCTTGCATTGGTGGTAGAGTTAGGATTGTATGCATTGGTAGGCCTATTAGGTTTAGGCTACCATTGAGCTCTTCCTCTTTCATATTGTTGACCAAATTGTTTTTGATAAAGATATGAATTTTTATGGGCACCTTACTACATATTTATTTTCCTAAGCTTAGCTTCCAACCATTGAATATATACATTTTTATCCATGGCATTATCTACCTTATTAGGATTAGTCTTAGGCTTGGTATTGACATTAGGAATTTGAGCCACATCTAGAGTATTAGTAGAAGTATGAGACAATAGAGGCATAGATACCTTAGAAGGCAACCTTCTATCTTAGATGACACCAATTTTAGCTTTTATAGCAATTTCATATGCTTCAAGAAGAGTGGAACCACCCATAGATTGAAGAATGATAACAATTTTAGTTTCAATGGCCCTCAAGTAGGTAGGGAACACAAAACTAGGAAGTGGCCTCATGGGAGGAGGAAATCTAAACCAAGTCTTTTAGAACCTCTGATTGAAGTCATGAATTTTTTATTTGCATACTCTCTTGATCATATTGAGGTGATGTATGAGAGAGGCATGGTCACTTTCATTTACAAATCTTGAGGTCAACAACACTCCAAACTCATCCCATGATGCGATGCATCCACCTTCTAGATTACTATACCAATCAAGAGCCTTTACCTATAAGGGACATGGAAATGATTATAATGGCAATGTTCTCTTGAGTGATGTTATGGAAGCTAAAAAACTTGGAGATATCCATAATATGTTCATTAGGTGTAACATGACTCTCACCATTGAATATGGTCACACCTTTTATAGAATTAGGAGGAATGACATCATATGCTTGAAGGTGAATTGGATTTTTAGTATTAAAGGTATGGAAAGCATGAGGTCTAGATATATATTCTTTAAACTCATCAAAATATTCAATTTATTTAACCTCTTCCTTTCTATAAAAATATACTAGTTATCCAAAGGGCAGATTATGATAAGGATATTGAACTTCAAGGGGAAGTTTAGGATAAATAGGTGAATTAATGGGGTTGAACACTCTATTATAGGATGAATTAGTGAGAAACATAAATTATGAGAGTAATATTATAATATTACAATGGTATTGAACTATATTTTACCTTAATAGAGTTTCCAAATGCTGAGTAGCACACTAATTTGTAGTTGATGTTATCAAGATCAACATTCACCTTGACAAGTTATCTTGAAGATAATAGGTCCCACTAGGCATGCCATAATTTTTGTCACCAAATATTACACCCTAAAATAAGTTATTCAAACCTATTCTTTATTTTTAAAACATGGGGACACTTCTAGGTATGTGGGTGTACCTAATGTGGAAGTGAGCCTCTAAATTTAAGGGATAGATTGATGAATATATCTTGGCATACTTTCACATATTCTAACTATTTGATTATGGGGGGAAATGCATATAAGTTGAATTAAAGTGACCTATTATAAAAGTTTGATTCTCCAATATTTCTTTTGTATGAACATTGTACTTATTTCTCAAAGAAACAATGCCTATAACACTAGCCTGAGTCTTAGAATGCATTAGCATCAGTGTTTCAATATGAAGGTGAGATGCATGAAGACTATCCAATGTAAGTAAATCCATAGATCAGTTTCATATACTAAGGATCATTATACGATTATGAAAAATTCATAAACTCAACTACACTTCATATGACCTACTAGATTGAAATCACTTGCATCAAACATGGAAGGATTGAGAGAAAGCAAGGATAGATTGATATCACTTAGTTATTCACTATGCATCTCTTTAAACACTTTAACAAGATAAGATATGAACTCAAAATAGATTTAATTTATTTTTCTAAGGAAAAGTGCAATGTCAAAACAAGTAGGAATTAACCATACATGGTGTGGTATTAGATTACAAAGGCCAAAATGGCATCTACTTATAGAATATTAGAGAGAGGAGAAAAGAATGAAGTTCAAAGGTCACTAAAACACATGTCCAATTGATAGGAGGAGTTACCACATGTAAGAGGATGAATTCATAAATATACCATGTAAGGTATAATGAGATAAATGGCTCTTGAAACATAAAACTCCTAAAATGTGCCATAGAACTCCTTTTGTTATGTATAAGAAACTGTGTTTCATCATGGATAATCTCTTGAGCATTTGAAACTAAATTGGAGATATTTGACACATATTTACTATATAATTGATGTTAAAACATGTTATGAGAGCCATAATATGTTCTCATAACTACTAGCTATCCTCTAGAAACTTTTATTTACCATCTGAAATCATTCATTGGTCTTATAGACCTTAACTATTCTCATTTGGTAGTCATTGTTTATCTTGGATCTTGATTGAGATTTCATGGTAGTGTATTAATCTAAAGGGATTTACTTGATAAAAAATCACTTGATCCTACATGGCTTTCTATGTGGCATTACCTTACTATGTCACTCATTCCATTTTAAAATATGCCTATCATTGTTTGGAAATGTAGCCTCATCCTATCCATCTAGAATCTAGTCAAAATTGCTCTATCAATCTCCTCTATAGTCTCTTCAATGAATTTCAACATTGGTCATTGATTTGTGACCCAAGCATCTAAGATTATGACATTTGGTAGCATTTCATGCTTTCTTAGGATCCTTTGACTCTTTAACTCAATGTTCACCATTATATCTTAGTACCATTATTGTCAGTTAGACATTCTTATGACACATGTTACCATTGTGTTTTATTAGGATCTTTTGACCTTTTGACCTCGTGTTCACCATTGGATCTTATCTACATGATCAAATGCACACCATTAGATTTGTTGAGCCCACTAACATTTCCTTCACTTGCACTTTGTTAGATTTGATCTAAACAACTGATATCTTTCCACTTGTTGACCCTATGTTAAACCTTGAGAGCATATGAATCCAAATTATCATTTCATGAGACCTAGACTTGACGTCCCCATGCACATCTATCTTTGTTAATTCAACTTTAAATGCTTATATATTGAGATAGTAAGCTCATCAAGATATAAAAATTTCAGAGGATGATCTTGGCATCAAAATAATCATTTCCATGTATTATTTTTAGCTTAAAATTTTTTCTAAACACAATTGTAAAATGTACAAGTAAATTGATCTGTTCATTCCTATGTGACATTCCATGATGATCTGACCCCCTAGATGACTCCAAATGACATAAGACTAAAATAGATCATGACCAAGGTTATAATGGAATTAAATGACATCAAATAGACCAAAACACAGTCTATGATATTATGTTATATCCCCATATCAAGTCTTCACTATAGGGGGTTGACCCATTTTGACTTGTGTCAAATGGTTAACAAGTACATTATTGAAAATGGGATAAATATGCTTAGGAAGAAACTCTTCCATATAGATGATTGGTGTTGGGGATTTTTTTTTTTAATATATAATTATTTTTAAGAATAGATATATGATATGTAACATGGGAAGTACTAATATCCTCTTGGTCACATACCTAGTTTTGAAAGATAGGAAGGGAATACTCATGACCAATGGTATGTGTGTTCTCATTATTATATAATTAATTTAAAAGTGTTTATGAGGTGGGGAGAGGAGTGATAATATAATCATCACTATTATCATATTAACCATCATACTAATCCTCATTATAGTCACTATAGTGGTGAATGTGATCATGGCTATTGGGAGAAGGAGAATAAATTATCTTCATTTTTACTATTGGTGGTAAGATAGGATATCTAAGATATGTAGAGATTATAACTATAGTAGGTAAATAATAGGTATTATATTCACTAATATGGTGGGATTAATCCTTAGGAAAAGAGGGTAAAGGAATTTATTTCAAGTGAACATCATCCTTTGGTAAACATAAGGTGTGTGAAGTGATTTTTTAATAATGGATATCACAAAGGGTTTGGAAAAAAATAATATAAGGGTTAGGTGCACAAGCATAAGGTTTATCTTCTTTAGTATTTTTAGGCTTATTTAAATTGAAAATGGATTTTAGAGAAAGAGGTAAGGAAATGTATGAAGATCATATATGGGCATATCCATAGTGGATGATGAAGTAGGATCTATATAGGAAGCTATGAATTTAACCAAATATGGTTTCATATGATAATCCAGAGGGGATTCAATAGGGTTGAGAAAAGAAGGATATAAAATGGAGTCTAGAGATATAATAAAAATGGGATATATAAGATAATCCAAGGAATAATTTATATGAAATATCAAATAAGGGTCCATAAAGGACTCAAGAGGCGTGAGAAAAGAGGGTTCTAAAGAGGAGTCAATGGGTGTGGGTAAAGAAGATTGAAGAGAGGAATATAAACTAGTGTCAAAGGAATGATCTAAGGACTATTTTAAAGAGTATTCCAAGGTAGATTACAAAGTCAAATCTAAGGGAAATATTAAAGGGTCCATATAACACTCAAAGGGTGTGACAAAAGAGGGTTCCAAAAAGGAATTTATGGATGTGGGTAAAGAGGAATCAGGAGAGGAATCTAAAAGAGTATCTAAGGGATGAACTAAGGAGGACTATGAAGAGGATTCCAAGGTAGGATCCAGAGATGAATCTATAGGCAAGATCGAATAATGGTCTATAGAGGACTCAAAGGGTGTGACAAAATAGGGTTCCAAAAACAAATCTATGGATATGGATAAAAAAAATCAAGAGAGGAATCTAAAAGAATGTATAAGGGATGAAATAAGGAGGATTATAAAGAAGATTCAAATATAAAATACAAAGAGGAATCTATATTCAAGATTAAAGAAGTGTTCATAGAGGACTCAAAGGATGTGACAAAAAAGGGTTCAAAAGAGGAATCTATGGATGTGAGTAAAGAGGAATCAAGAAATAAATCTATAATTGTCTAAGGGATGAAATAAGGATGATTATAAAGAGGATTAAAATATATAATCCAAATGGGATTATAAATATAGATCTAAAGAGGATCCTAAAGGATAATATAAATAAGTTTGTGATTTGGATTTTATAAAGATAAGAAGAGGTGTATATATGACAGGATCAACAAATATATCAAAGGGATGAGTCAAAGATTATAGCTTCCCAAGGGTTAGTAATATCATATTTAAAATTATATTATTGATGAAATTAAAACTCATTATCATGGTAATAAAAGCATAATGTCTATCTATTTTGTATGTAATGAATTTAAATACAAAAAAAGTGTTATGAGAAGTAACAAGTAACATAACATATACAAGGTAATCTAGTGATTTAAACAAATAATGAAATAAAAAATATATATAATAGGTTCTCCAAAAAAAGGTTTTTAATGATTTTTAGTATCTTAAATATAATTTCTCATTCATTGGAAAGTGTCGGTCCAATGTTTTAGAGAACTAAATGTGGTGGTAGAACCATACTCATAACCCACTAAACTCAATTTTGAGGGTAAATTAAGCATAAATTTATATGTTTGAAATAATATGAATAAGAGGGGGGTGAATAAATATTAAAAAAAATCATTAAATTCCACTTAACCATTCATGAACCATTCTAACATGCATGTATATCTTAGTAAGCATAAGCATCAAATCATAAGATCATGAAACACATGAACACAACATATACATGGGAAACCCTCTAGGGGAATAAAAACCATTGATTAAGAAAATTTAATATATTACTATAATATAAACATATATATTTAGTGAAGCACCAAATTTATATAGAGCACCAACCCTAATTAGCTCAGCACCAATTCAACTAGGCTTTAGCAAGTACCCACTTACAAAGAGGAACCAACCGCCTAGATGAATCAACACCAATTCATACACATTATTATTTTATCACCTTAAAAAACCCTTTTTTATATAAAATAGGTGATGATATACTCCTTTATCTCTTCACTCACTTCAGTCCCTCTCAAACTGACCTTCAACCTTCTTTGCTCAACTAACCCTCTTCATGGCTTGATTAGGTATTTTAATCTTGATATTCATATGAAAAAATTTTGTTACATATTTATAAAATTTATATTATGTTATTAATTACCTCCTTAATCTCACAAATTATCTATATCATTTACTTATTCTCTTATTCTCTCCCACACTTAACATCTTATAAGCATACCAAATAGGTCTAAATTGCCTTGCCTTTATAGAAGTCACTTGATCATATCTTTCTTAGTTAGCTCCACATTAAAATCACTTAGATAATCCATGAATAATTATTTACATATTAAAATAATATTAATTAATAATTAATCAATAAATACAATAGGTCATCCATACATCAATTAGCCCTTACTCCTCTTTTAGGCTTATAGAGGCATAATAGGTCTTCTTAACAACATGTTGCCCTTTGATCTATATTGAAGCATATAAAAACACCTTAAATAGTAGTAAAAATTCATACAACACTCCAATAGACCTTAACCAACTTTAATTTAGGTCCATAATACCTTTTAGGTCCAACTACCACTTGAACCCTTCTTCAAATTACTGTTTATAAAAGAACTGCAGATATATAGAAACTTTGTCTTGAACAACTGAGGCATATATTAAATTTTTCCAAAAAACCATGGAAAAAAATTACATATTTATAAACCTCATGATCTGAGGGTCATTAAAAACTTCATCTGATGCATCAACCTAGGGTGAACAAGCTCAAACACTTCTCTGTAAGTTGTTCACTTAGAACTACCAATTAAATTCAAAACATAGTCAAGGAAACATGAATATCTAACACATTATTGAATATATTAAATGGATTTAAATACATTAATAAGATATTATAACATATTTAGAGAAAACTTAATGAATCAGATCATGATATCTAATGAAAACTATTAATCTTACATACCAATCTTCTGACCTTCTCTATCAAAGAATCTACCCAATTAGATAAGCCATTTTGCACACCTGAGATCTAGAACCTATCTATAAATTTTCATGAAAAACAACTACAAGTTTCATACTTTGATCTTCATCCACTTAGGAACTTTGACTCGGTCAACTCTATCTTTTATAATAAATCTATGAAAGACAAGCACTTTTTTGTAGGGTCTTCTCACTCACTTGAGAAAAAAATCACACTTGGAGATGATTGGGAGAATTTAATTCAACCCAAAATCACTTGTCTAATCATATCAAACCATTCTGAGCTCTTTAGAATAATATCTTAAACATCAGGTCATTGTTAGGGTTTTATAAGGGTTTAGACCATCTTTTAGTTCTAACAATCATTCATAAAACTTAGATCCTCTTTCTAGAAACCAATACTTGGAAATTTGAGATAGAACCCTTCCTCATCTAATATTAATAAATTAGGATCTCATGCAGACTCTACACATGACAACAAGCATTGATAAAACCTTTTTAGGTAGATAACTCTTCATTATGTTCACTCAAGAAACCTTGAAATGTTTTTCAAGCCTATTATTATAAATCATGACCTAAAACTTCATGCACATACTAAAAACTTGACTCACCTTTGTCAATGTTTACCTACTCACTCATGTCATGGAAATTGATCATGTTACCTCATCTGGCCACCACTTTTCTTCTTTTTTTTAAAGCCTTGACCTACAAGTCTTATTAAGCCTTGAATCTAACCTTCTATCCACACTATAAAATCCACCTTGAAACTCTCCTATGTTTTAATTGATTTTTTATATTCTCAAGTAATCCTCATACACTCATTCTTCTTTGGATCTTCAACAAAACTTCATCAAATCCACTTACAAATCTTTAGAACATGATTGGGATCTTCATAGCATCTTTGGAGATGTGTACATAGATCTTTAGAGTTGGAATTTTAATCATTTGTAAAGTCCTCAACACCTCATGTATAGACTCAAACAACCTCTCTCATGCTCAAACACTATCAAGTGGTATTTGGAGCATTCCCATTTTCATAGCTCCTTCAGATCATCTTTGGAACTGATTACACATAACTTTAGAGCACACAACTTCTTCTTTAGATCTTACTCATTTCATCATACCACCTGAAAATACCATCTCACAAGGTCTAGACAAAGCATTAAAATATTCTTTACACTTTAAAAATTGACCTATACTCATTCATGTTACTTCTTAAAGATTTCACTCAAGATGATATTATAACATTCTTCATAACATTCTCTCATCATTTCTCTCATACAGTAACAACACTCACTATGCTTGCAATCAAAACTCATCATATACATACCTCAAGGTTTACTTGACCAAGCATATTCATAAGAACTTTTTATAGCAATGATATTAGATTGACATCAATGAAAGAACCATGCATTTTCATAAGAACTTTTGACATCAATGACAACATTAAATATCAAATCTCAACACACAATTATAATGCTCAATAATATCTTCCTTAATTAATGAAAATGCTCAACAATATCCCCCTTTGTCATTAATGGAAAACATACTAAAAAAACTCTATCAACCACTTCTTGATAGCAATCATTTGTTAGACTTGGTTTTTGCCTTTCTTTCTTCCTTTCTGATCTTTCCTCTTTTTCATCTTTTTTGATCTTTCTCTTTCTCATATCTTCTGACCTTTCTTATTCTCATCTTTTCTAATATTTCTCTCCCTTTAACATTACTAACAAAGGTCTTCCACAACTATCATCTCTTTCAGAATGAACTCAGATTACAAGATCATTTCAACACAAATTAGGCTCAATTAATAACTTGAATAAATCCTCCTCAAACCAAGCATCCACCATGATTTTTTTAGTAGTAGACATCAAAGATTATCTACAACTACTAAAATTATACTCTTCTCCTTATGAATTGATATTATCTCTCAAAGACACTAGATAACACATAATATTCAAAAATTGTGATAACTACTTGTGATAACCATTTTCAAAAACTTCTCTCAATCAAGTCACTCTCCCAGCTGATCCATCATAAAAACTTAACAAATAGAGTATACAAAGCATCTCAAACACAATCTCTCCTTAGCTCCATGCATATAAAAAATAGTCACTTTCTTGACAAAGAACTCAGATCTACCAAACTCCCCCTTAGACCATGCATATCTTCTTTATAAGAAATAAGAACTCAAAATCACATACCTTTCTTGACATGGTTGAAGAAGATCAAACTCTTGATCAAACACAAGGCTATCCCATTCTAGATACCAAATGAAGAAATAGGGATTTGCCCTTTATATTCACATATCTAGATTAATTTCTCATAAAAAATAGCTCTTAGAAGTTTACCTCTGATATACCAATTTTATGTGCTTTGACTTTAAATACCTGATACCAACCTTAGATCTCTCATCATCTTGTCTTCTTATTTTACTACACCCTCATGCTTCTATTGATAGAAGAATGTCTCCATGAATCTTAATGGATCCACCCATTTTTTATAAGGATCTAAAATAAGATAAAATTAGGAGATTCCTAGATCTTTATACTCTTTTCACAAGATTGAATATTCTTCAACATTCTTCTAGACTTGACTGGCACTATAGGTTTGATCTCATCATCAACCTTGTCATCCTTCTTTTATTTAACTACCTTATCAACACATGCATATAACAAGTTTTCTTGGCATTCCTTACTTGATTTTTTATCTGAGGTATTCTCTATCTTAGCAAGCAGTTCACTTGAGCTTGTAGACTGATCATGACTTATCTTTTTTGCCTTTGGTTTATATACATTTATTTACCTTATTTATTACACTCTAAGAGGTTCAAACTTCTTATTTTGACTTGATGATCTTCTAACTTTATTAGGATAGAATATTTAAATGTGTCCTACATTATTATAGCTATAATAGACCACCTTATACATACCATTTAACTGATGATGGTTGTGATCTCCCTTTCACCAATTAATTCTTCTTCCATAGTTTTGTGAGTACTAATTCTTGGATGATCTTCTACATTCTCTTACTCTATGAACAAATTGAATGCATGTAAATTAATAACTATTAAAATAATTAGCATACCTTGTAGCATTAGGCTATTTGATAGGTATTTTCATGTTGACCTTCTTGTCTTCAATAGTCTTCTCTTTGATTTGAGGTGCCTTCCTTTGGTATTCTTTGAATCTAAGACCTATCTTGTCACATGAAAACTTGTAACTATTTAGAATATCATCTAAAACATCAATGCTCTTTTAAAACTTCACAAATATCTTTACCTTTCTAGATGTTTTATCTAGCACAACTTTCAGAGATTCTATTTCATTTTCATATCTACTGTAATATTCCTCTTTAGCCTTTAGGATTGCTACCACAATCTCTATTTAGGTTTCAAATTGTTGGATGATCTCTTCATACTCATTGGAAGTGTTCCTCTATCTTTATTTAAAAAATCCAATCTTCTCCTCATAGTCTTGAGATTCATCATGTTAATTATGCTTAGATATATCCTTGTTAGGACACTTTGTTGAAAAGTGACTAATCTTGACATAACTAAAACATTTGAATGGTAACTTACTCTTGTAATTTCCTGAGCCAAACTTTAACTTCCTAGAAAACATAGCCATGATTTCATCATCATCAATATCTAAACATACCTCATCTTTAACCTTATTGGCCTTTGTCTTCTTTTAAACCTTTAAAGTTTCTTCCTTCTTGAGAGGTCTTCCTTCATTTGTTCTCATCTCATAGGCATTCAAGATGCCATAAAGTCCATCCATCTCTAGCTTGTTTATATCTTGCATTTCTTCTACTGCAGATACTTTAGAGTCAAACTTAGGAGTTATTAATCTCAATACCTTCTAAAAAATATTATAATATTTCACTTATTCTCCCAATCTTATTATAATATTGATAACTTCATCAAATCTCAATAGGAAGGATGTAATATATTCATCTTCATTCATCTTTAGGATTTCAAATTATTTTCTATGGGTCTAAAACTTAGCCATATTCACCTTGGTTTCTCCTTCATAGATGGTATTCAATTTGTCTCATATGTCTTCGGATGAAACATAATGCATTACCTTTATCGTCTTTGCCTCTGATAGGCCACACAAAATGGCATTCATTGTCTTGGATTTATTTTCACTAGCTTTTTTACTTGTTGCATCTATTGGTGGAATTAAAGGTACAATATAGCCATCCATAATTGACTACAAAATATCATGTCGTGGTGGAATCATATATATCTTCATTCTAAAATCTCAAAAGGCATAGTTAGATCCATTGAGCAATAGAGCCTTACTAGTATATAAACCACATTGAGCTTGTTGAATAGTCATCCTTACTTTTTAGGATCTCCTTTTGGCTATCAAACATGTTCTAAAGGACCTAATCTGATACTAATTATTAGAAACAAGATGATTGAGAGGGGTGGGTGAATCAATCTTCAAAAAAAATCATTCAATTCCACTTAACCATTCATGAACCATTCTAACAAGCATGTATATCTTAGCAAGTATAAGCATCAAATCATAAGAACATGAAACACATAAACACAACATATACATGAAAAACCCTATCAAGAAATAAAACCCACTGATTAATAAAATATAATACATTATTATAATAAAAAAAATCAATCTTTAGTGAAATGCCAACTTCACATGGAGTACCAATCCCAACTAGCTCAACGCCAATTCAACTAGGCTTTAATAAGCACCCACTTGTAAGGAGGCACCACCCCCCTAGATGACTCAACACCAACTCAACTAAATTTTTATTTGATCATATTTATAAACCCTTTTTTATTATATAACATATTAATATTTACTCTTTCAGTTCTTTGCTCACTTCAGTCCCTCTCAAACTAACCTTCAACCTTCTTCACTCAACTAGCCCTCTTCATGGCTTGATTAGGTATCCTGACCTTGATATTCATATGCATAACCTCTATTATATATTTATAACATTTATATGATTTTATTCATGACCTAGTTCTACTCACCAATGATATATATTTTTGTCTTATCCTCTTATGCTCTCCCACACTTAACATCTTCTAAGCATACCAAATAGGTCTAAACTGCTTTGTCTTTATACAAGTCACTTGATCATATATTTATTAATTAGATACACAATAAAATCACTTAATTCATACATGAATAATTATTTAATTATTAAAATAATATGATTTAATCATTAATCAATCAATAAAATAAGTTTTCCATACATCAATTAGCCCTTACTCCTCTTTTAGGCTTATACAGGCCTAATAGGTTTTCTTAACAACATGTTACCCTTTGATATTTCTTGAATCATATATAAACACCTTAAATGAAAATAAATATTCATAAACCACTACAATATACCTTATCTAACTTTAATTTATGTTCATAATACCTTTTAGGTCTAACTACCACTTGAACTCTTCTTCAAATTACTGCTTATGAAAGGCATGCACATATACAAAAAATCTGTTTTAAATAATTGAGGCATATACTAAATTTTTTAAAACAAACATGGAAAAAAATTACATATTACAAAACCTCATGACCTCAGGGCCATTAAAAAAATAATCTAATTCTTCAACCTAGAGTAAACATGCTCAAACACTTCTCTATAAGATGTTCACTCAAACCTGCCAATTGACTTCAAAATAAAGTCAAGAAAGCATGAATATCTAACACATTATTAAATATATTCAAGGTATTTAAATACATAAATAGGATATTATAAAATCCTAAGAGCAACCTCAATCAATCATATAATGAAATCTAATTAAAACTATTGATTTTATAGACCAATCTCTGACCTTGTCTCTCACAGACTCTACTCAGTTAGATAAGCCATTTGGGATTCAGTGTTTCAAAATATTTTACTTAATTCCAAGATTTTTAAAATCATGGATATATCATTAAAAACAAAAAAAACATCATCATGCATTTTAATGCATCAGTCTTACATGAACACACATCGGGAAACATCTCTTCACTTCTACCTGATTTCTTGACTATCTACACCATTAGGTCTATTTAGAACTAGCAAACTTGGATCACCAATTTTCACATTTGAGATCTGAAAACTATCTATAAATATTATTGAATAATAACTACAAGTCTCACACTTTGATCTTCATCTACTTAGCGACTTTGACTCGATCAACTCTATCTTCTACAATAAATTTTTGAAAGATAGGAACTTTTTTGTAGGGTCTTCTCACTCACCTAAGAAACCAATCACACCTAGATATTCTTGTGAGATTTGAATTCAACCTCCAATATTTTTTTTGATAATATCAACCCATTATTATCTATTTATAACAATATCTTCAACATTGAGTCATTGTTAGGGTTTTATGAGGGTTTAGACCATCTTCAAGTCTTAATGGTCATTCATAAAAATTAACTCCTCTTTGCAGAAACCAATGCTTGTAAATTTGACTTAGAAACCTTCCTCATCTACCATGAATAGATTAGGGTCTCATGAAAATTATTCACATGCAAACAAACACTAAGAAGACCTTTTTAGTTAGATAACTCTTCATTCTATGCACTCAAAAAATCTTGAAATGCTTTTCAAGCCTTTTCTTGAAAATCATGACCTAAAACTTCATGCACCTACTAAAAAAACTTGAATCACCTTTGTCAATGTTCACTTGATCACTCATGTCATATAAATTGATCTTGTTACCTCATATGGCCACCACTTTTATTCTCGCTTTCTAATCCTTAACTTACAAGTCTTATTAAGCCTTGAATCTAACCTTGTGTCCACACTCTAGGCTCAACCTTGAAACTCTCCTATGTTTCAATTCCTCTTGTGTATGCTCAAGAAATCATCATACACTTACTCATCTTTAGAGCTTCAACAAAACTTGTTTGGATCTACTTACAGATCATTAGAGTATGACTAGGATCTTCATATATTTGAAGTTGCATACATAGATATTTGGATTTGACCTTTTAATCATTTGCAAGGTTATCAACATCTCATGTATAAAATCAAACAACTTCTCTCATGCTCAGACACTATCAAGTGTTCTTTATATCATTCTCATCTTCATATCTCATTCGAAGCATCTTTAGAATTACTTACACAAAACTTTGAAGCACACCAATTCTTTTTTGGAGCTCACTCATTTCATCATGCCACCTACAAATATCATCTCACAAGGTATAGAAAAAGAATTACAATATGATTTACACTTGACAAAATAACTTTTACTCATTCATTTTACTTCTCAAATATTTCACTCAAGGTGATATTATAACATTCAAACAACATTATTTCATCACTATTCTCATATAGCAACAACACTCACTATGTTTGCAATCATAACTCATCATATACATACCTTAGGGTTTACTTGACCAAACATTTTCACAAGAACATTTGATATAAATGATATTATATTGACATCAATGAAAAACCATTCATCTTAATAAGAACTTTTGACATCAATGACAACATTAAATATCAAATCTCAACACACAATGACAATTCTCAACAATCTCTTCCTTAATCAATGATAATGTTCAACATTTGGGAGTTAACTACTTATCTTCGCACTATAGAATCAAATAGATGGTATAGCTTTCTATTTGTTACAAAAAAGGGGATCCTATACATTTTTTGAATATCATGAGGTACATGGAAACTAAAGTATATGTCTATATACATATAAAATATTTATGATATTTTAGCAAGCTCCTCGTACCATGATGTTTGTAAATAATAGAGTAGGATTGTAAACATGTCACTGTATAGCCCAAAATGGTATTAGCTAGGATTTTATTGACTATTAGAATACAATCTCTAAAATAATAAAAATAAAAATAAAAATAAATGAAAAATAAAGGAAAAATATTTTTGTGTAATAAATTAACAACATTTGAAAATCATAAAATTAGTTAAAACCCTAGACCACACAAAAATCAAGTAGACAAACAAGTTGTATTTTATTTCATAAAATGAATTATAAATTGAAATTTATTTTAAGAAACTAAAAAAGGTTTCTATATTAAAATATTAAATAAACATAACCCAAAAATTAATGATAAAATAGGTTTACCTATTTGTATTTATCATGTATTTAATAAAAATTAAAAACACTTATTTCTAAAAAAATATGTAAAAAATTTCAAATTAGAAAGAGGTTCTTATTTAAATATACATAAAAAGAAACAACCTCTCATTTTAAAAAAATTGAGATGTCTTGAAGTTGTTGTGAGCAAAATAAATTACAATGATTTTAAGTGAATTGCGACAAAATCCTAGATCATACAAAGTAGAAACTTTAAATTTATAGGAAAAATATTAATTATTTCAGAAATCTAAGATAGGTTTTTATAGAAAATAATTGTAAGTTAGATTTAATAATTTTTTTGGATATGTAAGTATATAATAAATATAGTAAATTTCTATTTCTATAAAAAAATGCGATAATTTTCTAAGCAAAATTGGTTTTTACAGATTTATCTATGAGAAATAAAAGATTATTTTGGTTTTATAAATAGATCTAATTTTAACCCTAAAAATCTATAAAAACCCCTAGTGAGGGATTAGGGTTTTGACAATGTTTGAAAATATGTGGGTTCATCAAAATGTTTACTCTACTTGAATTCAATTAAGTAATTTAATAAAAATAAACTATGAATAATAGATGTAAGACAATATACAATGATATATAATACAATATAGTTCAATTATAAAATGTTAGAATGAGATAATAATAGTATTTGACAAGGGAAAGTGAGTACTTAACTCATTCTAGTTGATTTATTGAATAACTAGGTTGCTTCCAAATCAAAAATTGAATAACATAATCATGTGATTGTATCACTAACAAAAATAGAAGATCAAAGTATATAGTGACAAGTACACAATATGTGCACAAATTTGTAATGCATCATTGTCCTCTCATGCATTTTTGTATTTATTGGCTATGTGAATAATCTAAAAGTTTGAGTTAGTTCACCTCTATGTGTACTTGTCCTAGTTCGGTATAGAACTTGGTTGGGTATGCATAAGGCCTACAAAAGTAAAACCCTAATTCATAAACATACACCAAATGGATATTAAATGTAAAAATGGGATGTATTAGTTGATATGGCCTCAAAAACCCCCCATGTAACTAAGTTTTACCTACATAATCTAAGTGGACCTCTAGCTAATGTAGTTCTCTCGCATAGTTGTGTGTGTGCAATCATGGATGAAAGACTAGATTCTCTTTTAACTATGAATACCCTTGGCACAAATAATTTAAATGATGTATTTAGCCTTATAATCTATAGATAAATTATTTATTCAACATGTATATAACTTTTGTATGGATTTTAAAACTTGAGAGTAAGTGATTTTCTTTTTCTAAAATATTTGTTTATATAAACCTTTGTATTATAATTTAGAGACTCAATGGCGCATGAAGGGTTAGACCCAAAAGGCCAATGATTAAAAATGTGACCATTAATGACATATAAATTCAAAAGATTTCTATAAGTTATAGTGTGATAGTTCCACACTACAGGACAGGTGCAAGGGGGCTCTTCTTCAAGTAGTGCATTCTTGTCAAAAAGATCCAAAACAAAGATACAAAGATATAGACAAAAAACAGGGATCCCAAAGACAGGGTAAAATAATAAAAAATAGTGACATATATAAACTTTGATAAGATAATGAGATAAATAAGAACACAACATGTCAATGAGTCATTCATTTGTCATTAATGATTCAAATAAACAAGATTATGTAAAAGTGTATATTTAGATTAAGCTTGTGCCAATTTTGGGTGTCTAGAGATGTAGAATTTTTGGTATTATAAGATATTGAAAGAAACCATTTCTTAATATAGTAAAAATTTTATGTGTTTAAGGTGAAAATTGGGTCTAATGTGACATGTGGTCACATCCCCCATTGATGTCACCATTGCCCCTCTAAATGGAAATCTTGTTCACAAAGCTTCCAAGTTGAATAATTTTTTATCTATGAAGTGTTTTTAGATGTATTTTTTTTAAAGTTGATATGTTTTCATGAAATTACTAGATATTTACTCATATAAGACTCGAATTTTATAGAATCATATTTTTTATGTTTTTTTTAAATTTTCTACGCTTAATTGTATCTAGCATTGTACAACTCATGGCATTGTTATATAAGTAGTTGTGTAGGATTTTTATTTATGTATTTTCACTCAATTATAAAGTGTATGCATTTGGGGGTGTACTTAATTTTTACACATTGATTTATAGATTAGCATTTTATAGTGGGATGTTTAATTAAAAAAACATATTACATGCTTGTTGGGCATAATTGGCATGGGCTAATTTTTATCAATATTATAGTAAGTTTCATGCTCATTTTATGAACACTTATGTGATTCATCTTCATGATTTACTGTATTTCATGTGCTTTGAGTCACATAATATTTTTTATTTATTTTTCATGTTCACATTATTCTTCTAGTCACATAAACACATTTATGTTTTGAGAAATCTTATACAAACTATGAAAATGTCAAATTCACCTCCATTACTTCTTGGTAGGACCAATTATGCACCATGGCATTTGTACATGGAAAAATTGTTATCCTCTAAGGGCCTTTGCAAATTTTTATACGGGTAGGTACCTACTTCTTATAACCCAATTCTAAACAATGATTGACTTATTTCATGTGACATTATTCTTGGTCACATGTTGAACAATGTTTCCAAACCTCTCCACCACCATTTAGAGCACATGGAGTGTCCTCATACTATTTGGATACTTATTCAAAAAAATTAGGAGGCCTCTTTTTCACTATAGAATCTTCTTGTGAGATTATAGTTTCCACGCCTCCTATATCATATGAAGATATTATTTTTTTATACATTACTATTTTTTTTGTGGAGCCACTCTTTTGGGATGAGTTTTTTCTAGACATTACATGTCTCTTTATAGACTCCACTTTAGTTTGTGTACATGATGTTATTCTTATTCTTATAATTATATCATAGATAGATGATTTAGAGGATTATTTTCTCTCCTTTAATAAGGGTGCCTCCACTGTGTTCTTTGATAATTACACATTTTCTAAGATCATTGATCTAGATATTTTTATGGATCCTCACACTTCATCATATTTGAGGGTTATCGAGCTATTCCCTCCACTTGGCATAGACATAATTTCAACACATGTTTGATGTCCTCCTTCTGAAATTCTTCTTTGATATCATCATTTTTAGTTTTGTGCACAATCTTTCAGACAACTACCATACTTCAACATTAGAATATTTTCAAAGATATTTCCATTGTTATTTGACTTCATTCATGGAGTGGGTAAAATTCAAGTAAATTTATTTTGTTATTCCTATTGAAAAGGGTAGAAATGATATTCGATGTAGGTGGATAATCTTTAGACTTCAAATAGAGACCCTATTCATTGACATTATTCTATGTATGACTCATTTTACTTCATCACCTTTAAAATATCATTTGAAATAAGTAATCCTTGGGGGGTGAGTGTTTGTTATCCTCCTTTTTTCATGATGTTTTATTAGACATACGTACCTCATCAAGTTTTATGTTGGGACCCAATTATAAGAACTTGAGCCTTATATTTTTTATACACTTCCTTAACTTGTACTGAATGGAGGGTGCTGGTGTAGTCAGTTGTATGCACCTGCGTAAGTTAGGTTTGTGGTTATAATCTATAATTCCTTATTTTCCTATTTACTATGATTTTTAAAGTTATGAAAATGGTTACCTTTTATAAAAATAATGAAATATGATCTTTTTATAGACCAATAAAGAGTACCTATTTTCCAACCAATGAAAACATGGCCTCTTACCCTTAATATTTTTGGTAAATGATTCTCTCTCTATAAAATCCCTTTTAAATATGGGAAAAATGGTAGATTCATCCTATGATTTTTTTCTCCATGAGAGCACCCATTTAAATATTACACACACACACTTATGATGATGTTTCTATGTTATTACATATTTTGAGAGAGAAGATTGTTTGTAGGGAGGATCTATGTGAGAAGGATAAATAGATTCAACCATTTATAAAGTGGGTTCATACACAACAAATGTGTTTTTATACCAAAGAGGGAATTGGAAAAGATGAGTGGGCTATATTTCCATCATTGAGGTAGAGTTTCAAACCATCCTACTAGCAACCAAAACTAACTTCTAGATGAAATTTCTTTAATTTGACTTGTTATTTTGTAGTTTGATATTGTATGTATATTTGTATCTATAATTTAGAAAATTAAATTTAATGTACCAAAATTCAAAATTAGCCTTGTGTTTATGTATATTAGTATCTGCTATGATGGATGTGCCATGTGCCATGTTCCATATCTCTTATTTTGATAGTGATGGTGAATTGATGGAAAGAGATCAAAATACCTAATCCCACTTATTATTAATGCTATAAAATGTTAATAAAATGATCGATCTTAAATTTTGAATTTATTTTATTATTATGGGGTAATTTATATTTTAAATTTGATGTTCTTTGTTAATTATTATATGGAAGTTTTATTGACATATTGAGAATACTATAGAATTTGGAGTCCCATTTTTTATATCTTTACAAAAATGAGATTACCTATCATCAATGAATAAAATATTCATGTAAAAATTATTGGAGACATTAATAAATATAATAAATGACAAATTTAAAATAAGCATCTCACAATTAATATGTATCAAACATTTTTCAAATAAATATATTTAAAATTTCTATATTAATTTATTTTTTATTTAGTATGAATTGAAATGTAAAGTTTAATATATATAATGTAGAGTTTAATATATAAAATATAAATTTCAAAATTTGTATATACAATTTTTATGAATACATGATGTCTCCATACACAACACCTCAGAGATAGTACATATAAACACATATAAGTTTATTAAAAATTCCATAGATATAAGTTTGATTTATTCAAAAGGAATTAGCTCTCAAAATTAAAATGCTAATAATTCATTAGGCATTTTGTTACTCATCCTTATAAATGTATGTAAAAATGACTATCCTTATAAAACATCTAGTTTATCTCATCCAACATTGAGCTTATACATATACATTGCTTTTTAATATCAAAAGTATGAGGGAGGTGATGTTAACTCTCTTCAAAAAACTTCCAAAATTTTGGAGATTTTGAGGGAGAAACAAAATTAATTCATCTCAATAATTCACTTAATATTTTATCCATTGGAATCATAATGACTAAGAGGGGCATGATCAGTCCTCAAAACCTTTCATTCAATTACACTTAAGCAATCATGAACCATTCAAATAAATATATAGATCTAGTAAGTATAATCAACTATCCACATAAGCATGAAACATAAGAACACATCACATATGTGGGAAAACCTCAAGGGGAGGAAAATTCACTAATATCTATAAATGGAATATAGTTATATAAGAAAAAAACCAAATTTAGTGGAGCACCAACTCCATATGGAGTTCTAACCCCAACTATCTAAGCACCCACTTGCAAGGAGGCACCAAACCCCTAGATGACTTAGCACCAAATCAAAAACCTAACTAATTTGATCACCTGCATAACACCTTGTTACTCACACAACATGTTATTATCACTTTATTTATCTCTTCACACTCTTTAACCCTCTCAAGCTACCTTCTAGGCTGCTTTGCTCATCTATGTCTCTTCAAGACTGATTAGGTTATATGACCTTGATTTTCATACAAAAAACTCTTGTTAGTTCTTCATGACATTTTATATACACCCATATGATGATATACTAGATCTAATTATATTATTCAATCTTTTATTTCATTCATTTCTTCTAAGATTACATAAATAGGCCTAAAATTGCCTTATATATATGTCATTCCTTGTTCATATACCGCTTAGTCACCGACACACACTTAACCTCTTAGGTCAAACATAGAATAGGTTTTATTACATATTGTGTAAATGAATAAAATTATATTTGAGTTCATTTTTTTCTGTCATGACTCAATTAGGCCTCATTTCTCTTTTAAGTCTCAAGGAGACCTAATTGCATTAGGTCTATCTCTTAACACAAAAACTTGATTCTCTTGGGCATAGATAGATTTATCAAACACTTGAAACCATTAAAACACTTATTCAAGGAAATATTAAGACTTCCTCCATTATTTTTTATATCTACATCCTTCATTCATACCTTGAAACCTTCTTTAGGACAAATTGCCCTATTAGGCATATGTGCCTCAAAAAAATTATCTTGCAAGAATGAAACTTAAACATACTTGAGACACTAAAATATGATAAAATAATTATATATATAGATTATATATGACCTCAGGGTCATCACAAAATTAATTATACACTTCCAATTAGAATATAAGGCTTAAAAAACACCTATGTAACTCACTCACTTAGAACTGCCAAATTACCTCAAAACATAGTCATGGTGACTTAGACCTCCAACATCTATATAGACATTTTAAATGAATTATGATGAATTTATGTTATATTATATCATTAAACCATTATTATATATAAATATAATATTTTCAAATTGAAAATATTGGTCTTCCAGACCAATCTCATGATCTTATATATCATTGTCTTATCTAAACCAAACAGGTCAACTTGTGAGCAAATTTTTGACCATATTCATTGACCTAAAAAACTTATACAAAAAATTAAAATGTATTAAAATTCATTAAAAACATATTTATGCACTTGGTTTCATCATTATATCATGAAACACATTCTAATTCATCTTTTCATTGTTGTTTAGATTTTTCACTATTTACACCATTAGGTCTTTTAGCGATTGGCTAACTTGGATGATCAGTTCAGAATACTTGAGTGGTGTAACCTATACATAAACCTTCATGGACATATATTATGATTCTCTATATCCTTATTCCATCCATTTTTTTTTACCAATGCAACTTTTGATTGTTACAGTAAATTCTTCACAAACAAGCTTGTATCTACACATTTTCTCTCTTATTTGACTAACCACCACCACCTATAGGTACCTGAGAGATTTGAGTACATGATTCAATAGTTTTTATAGGAATTTAAGACCACTCTAGGATGTTTTGAATAATATCTTCCATACTAGGTCCTTATTAGGTTTTTAGGGAGGTTTAACAGAGATTTTAGTGTTAACGATTATTCATAAAGGATTGCCCCTTAAATATAAAACCAATGCTTAAATATATTATATATGACCCTTCCCCATATTTCCTTAATATATTAGGTTCCCATGAAGATGTTACATGTGCCAATGTACACCAAAAAGTCCTTCTTGGGTTTACATACCTTTATTCTATGTACTCGAGGACTTAAAAACCAATTTTCATGCCTTTTCTTACAAACATTGACCTCATAATTAATTATTACTCTTGAAACAAATTTAATTAGATATATCCATGATTTTATTCACACATTCACCTTGAAATTTTATCTCCATACCTCATTAGGCTAGGTAGGGGTTTAAGAGAGGTCTAGATGTAGACCTAGAATGAAAGTCATAACCCTGTAGGCTCACCCTAAAACTCTCTTGAGTGTTCAAATAAATCACATACATGTTAAAACAACCATAAAAACTCTCACATTCCTAATTTTACTCACCTCATCATGCCACCATCTTATAAATCTTCCATGCCATGACTAGACTCAAGCTTTTAATGCACTTGATGCCTTAACCTATTCCTTCCATGTCATGACCTAAAAAAACATCAACTAAGAAAAAATAAGACAATAAACCACACACATGTCACTACACCATTCTCTTTCTGATGAAAACAATCTTCCACAACCTCATAATACCTAAAACTATATGACCAAGCTTCATATGACTAGACATTTTTCTTCCATACACTTGAACACCTTTAACACCTTGACCTATGCCTTCATGTAACCATAAGACATTAGTTTCCTTCAAATTATCTCTTTACTTAAAATTATCTCTTTCATTTAATTTCTCTCTTGCCTTCAAGCATCATTTCTTCCATCTTGTCACATGGCTTCCTATGAAGTCATTATTTGTCTTCAAACATCTTCCATGGCCTATACCTTCCATGATCACACCACTTATGATGATTATCATCAATAAAACACTCCTATGTGCCTTGACATATCACATAATACCATCTATCCTTAGTCACCTTTGACATCAACCTTGATAGTACAATCTTGACATGATACATCTTTGACATCAATGACCATTATGTCTTTGCATGATGCACCCTTTTGACATCAATGAAAATAACATGCCAACAAACTCCCCATTTTTTATTTATGGCAAACATACTACAAAAAAGGCCACTTAAAAATGGTACTTTTCCCATCTGTTCATTATCCCCTTTTTTAAATGAATGAAAATGGTTTTATACAAACTACCATATGATCCTTGGATCTGAATTTCAATGAACAACACAAATAAATGCTAATAAAAGTCACCTTAAGCTCATACCTATTGCTTTAGACAATTTATGGAAAATTTAAACTATACTTCAAGAACCAGGCTTCTTATCACTATCTTGGCACTTCATAACATATAGATACAAAGCTCTCCCTAACTCCATACTCTCCTCTTGAGTCACAAGATGGAAACCATTGTTAGAAACATCTCTAAATAAGATACTTTTACCATTTTGAAATTACTCTCTTTCTAATCTCTATGCCCCTTTTGGTAATAGGATCATAGAGTCTATTATTCATCATATAAACATGTTCTTAGTCTTGGCCACATTCTTCAACTTGTCTTCATGGTTTTTGTATACCTTATTTGACATAGACCATTTACTTATCTGATCTTAAAGCTAATGAAAAATCTGATTAGCTCCCCCTTTGTCCTCACAGGTTGTGCTCATCATATGAGTCATAATGACTCATATACCTTTCTCAACCTCCTTTAATTATCTTAATACAAATGTCACTTCTCAACATAAATTAAGATATAAATAAAACAACTGATACCTTGAAACACAAACAACCTAGAATCCTCTCAAGATGAGTATTTATTTGACTAAAACCTCATGCTTCTACTAATAGAAGAGTGTCTCCATTAAGCCTATTGGAGTACCCATTTTCATAGGGATATTAAAACTCCATGAAATTAGGGGATTCCAATATCTCTAAACCACTTTCCTTAGATATCTTCCAATAATGAGACTGATAGTCCCTCCTTATAATCCATTTAGGCTTGACTCAAGCATTTGACTCATTCATCTTTCCATACTTCTTCTCTTTGACTTCATTGTCAATACATGTAGATAACAAGTGTTCCTAACATTCCTTCACTTCTGATCCTTGATATATCTTATCAAATAATCCATCTTGACAATTGGGCTCAATATGATTAGTCTTGACTTTCTTTAGCTTCCATACTAATGTTTGACTCTTTTTATGCACTCTAGGAGCTCCATATACCTTGTTAATTATTGAGGGCCTTATAACTCCATTAGGATATAATTTAATAATGTATCCCACATTGTGACAACTATAACAAACAATATTTATGTAGATACCTTTTGATTGGTCACTCCTCCCATGGTCCCATGATAAATGATTCCTTGAGATCATTGTACAATCATTTTCTCTATGACCAATGTTATGACAAGAAAAATAATAACCATTAAAATAATTGAAAAAACTTATTACATTGGGTTGCTTGATTCTTCTTTTCATGTTAGTATTCTTAACTTGTTAATGATCACTATGAGTCTCATATTTGAGAGTTTATACATAGGTCTTTGATGGCTGACTATTCTTTTTCTCCTTTTGGTATTCTTTGAACCTAAGATTTATCTTGTCATGTAGATACCTTTGACTACTCAAAATATCACCAAGAACTTCATTAATTTTCACAAATCCCTAATGTGTCTTCAACTTGACTAATGCTTGATCTAGTTCTACCTTCAAGGACTCCATTTCTATTTCAAAGTTGATGCATTATTCGTATTTGGTCTTAATATTTGTAGTGACAACTTCAATATGAGTTTCTATATGTTCAATGATCTCATGTTCATTAGTGTTGATGCTTAGTCTCTCTTCAAATAGATTAATTTGATCCTCATAACTCTTAGCCAATGATCTTAGTTTTTTATTCTTCCTTCTTTATAACTTCAACTCCTCTAGAGCACTCACCAATTCTACCTCAAGGTTCACTTCAGCCTCTTTTTAATCTAATTATTTATCATTCATAAGGCCTTTCCCTTTTGAATAATCCTCATTGTCTATTTATATATTTATGAATAAGGTTTCATTATTGTCATGATCATTACTATCATAATCACTTTTAGATGTACTTGTGTCACTTACATTATATGATTTATTATATTCTTTGGTATAAAAACTTCTTTTATTCATGAATAACCCTTTCTCACCTTCATACTTCTTAAAATCTTTATTGATTTTATCAAGATTATAAGCCTTCTTATCATCACCATGATATTGATCATGTTATTCATCATGCTCAATCTTATCCTTATTAGGAAAATTAAATGCAAAGTGACCAATCTTACCATAATTAAAGCATTTGAATGGTAGTTTACACTTATACTTACTTGAACCTCTCCCTAGTTTTTTGACAAATATGGATTCTATCTTGTTATCATAAATGTATGTTTCATCATCCTTGGACTTTTTACCTTATGACTTCTCAACTTTAAATACAGATTCCTTCTTGGAAGGTCTTCCATCACTTGTTCTCATTTCATAGGTAGTCAAGATGCCATGAAGTTCATCCATCTGTAGTGTGTTAAGATCTTTGATCTCCTCTAATTTAGAAACCTTTGAATCAAAATTAAAAGTTAGGGATACTTTTACCTTTTTTACTACTATTAATTCTTCTCATTTATCTCCTAGAACTTTGATGATATTTACCACTTCATCTACTCTCAATAGATAAGCTGCAATGTTTTTAACCTCTTTTATTATCAAACTTTAAAACTACCTATGATGAGTCTTCAAATTTGACAACTTAAATTTGGTATCTCCTTCATAAATGGTCTATAAATTTTCCAAAATCCATTTGGATGTATCACAATGTATGACCTTAATAAATTCTACTTACACAAGATGGCATTCATTACCTTAGAGTTGTTCTCACTTGCTTTCTTTCCTGCTACATCAGTTGGTGGTGTAGAAAGTGGAATGAATCCATCAATAATATATTACAATACGTCATAGACTAAATATATTAGATAGGTATTCATTATAATGATATAAAATGCATATTTAGTCTCATTAAAGAGAGGATCCTTATTGGTTAAGAAACATCCTTGTACTTGTTGACTAGACATGATTGTGCTTTAAAGATCTCTTTCAAGTTGTTAGGCTTGCTTTGAAGGACCAAGATATGATACCAATTATTGGAATAATAATGATTTAGAGGGAGGGGGTGAATCATTCTTAAAAACCATTCATTCAATTACACTTAATCAATCATGAACCATTCAAACAAACATATAGATCTAAGTATAAACAACTATCCACATAAGCATGAAACACAAAAACACATCACATATGTGGGAAACCCCTAAGGGGAATAAAATAAAATGACATATACAAATGGAATATATTATTATAAGACAAAAAATAAATTTATTTAAGCACTAACTCCACATGGAGCACCAACCCCAACTATCCAAGCACCCACTTGACTAGGCTTTAACAAGGAACCACTTGCAAGGAAGCACCAATCCCTTAAATGACTCAAAACCAACTCAGCCACCTAATTTATTTGATCACCTCAAGAACACTTTGTTTATAACACAACAAATTATGATCACCTTTTTTTATCTCTTTAACCCTCTCAAACTTTTAGGAATATTCACTCAACTAGGTCTCTTCAAAACTAATTAGGTCATATGACCTTGATTTTAATACACATAACTCCTATTAGTTATTCATGAAAATTTTTATACACCCATTTTATGGTCTATAATTCATCCTTATAGTCTTAAATCTTTAATTTCATTCACTTCATCTTAGATTTCACAAATAGGCATAAAATTGCCTTATATATATCATTCCTTGTTCATATACCACTTAGTTAGCCACACACCTTTAACCTCTTAGGTTAGATAGAAAACAAGTATTAGGAAATATTTTTTAAATGAATCAAATTATATTTGAGTCCCTTTTGTTTTTTCATGACTAAATTAGGCCTCATTTCTCTTTTAGGCCTCATGGAGACCTAATTGCATTAGGTCTATCTCTTAATGCCAAAACTTGATTCTGTTGGGCCCATATGATTTTATTAAACACTTGAAAAAAATTAAAAAAATTATTCAAGTAAATTATATTACCTCTTCCAATATTCTTTAGATCTGCATATTTTGTTCATACCTTGAAACCTTCTTTAGGACAAATTGCCCTATTAGGCTTGTGTGCCTAAAAAAACTATCTTGTAAGAATGAAGCTCAAACATACTTAAGACACTCAAGTATGATTTTATATATATATATATATATATATATATATATATATATATATATATATATTATAAATTACTTTAGTTTCATAAAAAAAAAATTAAACACTTCCACTCAGAAGATAAGGCTTCAAAAACACCTCTATAACTCACTCATTCAGAACTACTAGATTACCTCGAAACACAGGCATGGTGACTTAAATCCCCAACAACTATATAGAAATTTTAAATGACTTATGATGAATGTTTATAATATTATGAGATAATTATATTATTATAAAATATAAATAGCATATTATCAAATGTAAAATATTAGTCTTTCAGACTAATCTCATGACCTTATATCTCATTGTCTTAACTGAACCAGATGGGTCAACTTGTGAGCCCCTGTTTCACCATACTCACTGACCTATAAAACTTATACCAAAAATTAAAATGTCTTAAAATTAATTTAAAACATTTTAATGCACTTTTTTCATCATTATATCATGAAAACACATTCTAATTCATCTTCTCATTGTTGCTTGGGTTTTTCACTATTTACACCATTAGACCTGTTAGTGACAGGCTAACTTGGATGACCATTTTAACACACTTAAAGGGTGGAACATATCTATAAACCTTCATGGAAATATAGGATGAGTATATAGTTCCTTATTCCATCCATTTTATTTTCTTGACCAATGCAACTTTTGACTACTACAATAAATTCTTCACAAACAAGCTTATATTTGCACATTTTCTCTCTTATTTGACTAACCACCACCACCTGTAGGTACATGAGATATTTTAATACATGATTTAATAGTTTTTATAGGAATTTGATACCATTATATTCTATTTTTAATAATATATTCCATATTGGGTCCTTATTAGGGTTTTAGAGGTTTAACACATGTTTTAGTATTAACGATTGTTCATAAAGGATTGCCCATTAAATCTAAAAAAAATGCTTGGAGATATTATCTATAACACTTACCCATATCTCCTTAATAATTTATGTTCCCATGTAGAGGTTACACATGCTAGTGAACACCTAAAAGTCCTTATTGGGTTTGCATATCTTCATTTTATGCACTCGAAAGACCTAAAAACCAATTTTCATGCCTTTTTTACAAAACTTGACCTCATACTTCATGATTAATCTTGAAATAACTTGACTTACATATATCCATGATATTATTCACACATTCACCTTTAAATCTGATCTTCATGCCTTATTAAGCCAAGCAGGGTTTAAGATAAGTCTAGATGCAGACCTAGACTGAAGGTCCTACCCTTGTAGGCTTACCCTAAAACTCTCATTCATGTTAAAATTCCTAAAATACATGCTCAAACATCCTTCACAACCTATCACATGCTTTATTTCACTTACCTCATCATGTCACCAACTCATGCCTCTACCATGCCATGACTAGACTCAAGCTTCTAATGTACTTGATGCCTTGACTTATTCCTTCCATGTCATGACCTCAACAAAAAATCAACCAAGTAGATATAATACATTACACCACACTCATATATGTTTAATTTGGATCCAATTTAAACACCCCTAAGGTTAAAATAAAATTAACAAGGCATTTTTAACATGTAATTTTTTACTTACATAAATGGTTGGACACATTTTTTAGTGTGCCAACCACCTCCCACATTTGTGGCACATTTTATGAATAATTGGGTGTGATTTAAGGTGTTGAGAGAATTAGGGGATTATCTTTATCCCAGTTGGTTGTAACCTCCCTTATTTTTTTCCATTTTGGTGGGGATATGCTTATCTCTAAGGTATGGTACATTTTTCAAGGGATTTTGGAAATTATAAATAGGGGTGAGGAAGAACACATTATGCATTGCATTTTACATCTCATTTTTTAGCTTTGTATTCTCTCTTTGGTCAATGTGATTGGGTTTGAGGTGTAGCTTAGCATCTCAGGAATTCTGGTGTGAATTTAATTTTGATAAATTTATCTCTATGAGAGGTTTCTTGTTGAGAGCTCTATTTTAATATTGTTTATAATATTATATAGAGATTCTTGGTGGACATAGACAACATCGGGTGAACCACATTATATCAATTTTATGTGTGTATTTTCTTAGATATGAATTTTCTTTCATATGTCTCTACTATTGTGATTTTGAGGAATGAATTTCATGTTGCATGTTATTGCATAATAATAATTATTGTTATTTCTTAATCACTTATTCCTAATAATTGGTATTAGATCTAGCTTTAGTGGTTTTATTAAAGTGGTGAATCACAGGAAAAGATATTAGCTGGAGTGGGAGCTATGGTAGATAATGGTAGATCTAGAGTTGAAAAATTCAATGGCCAAAATTTTAGATTGTGGAAGATTTAGATGGAGGATTACTTGTTTCAAAAGGATCTTCATGACCCTTTGATGAGGAAAGAAAGAAAACCTTTAGGTATGGGTTAGGCAGATTAGAATTTGCTTGATAAGAAAGCACCGGGATCCATACGGTTGTGCCTTGCATCTTTAGTTGCCTTCAATGTTTTAGAGGAGATGACCACATTTGGTCTGATGAAGAAATTAGGGGATTTATATTAAAAATCCTCTACCTTTAATAAAATAATTTTGATGAAAAGGTTATTTAATATGAAAACATTTGAAAATGGTTTTGTAGTTGATCATTTGAATGATTTTAATATGGTTGTGAGTATGCTAACTTTTGTGGGTATTAAATTTGAAGATGAAGTTAAGACTTTATTGATTTTATTCTCCTTACCTAATAGTTGGGATAGACTATTTATGGATGTGATTAATGTCATCCCTATTAAGGGAAGTTTAAAGTTTAAGGATGTTATAAGTGTGATTCTTAGCAAGGAAATGTGAAGGAAGAGCACTAAGGAATCATATTCAAGGAATGCTTTGATGTTGGAGACTAGAGGGAGACAAAAAGACATAAATGAAGGAAACCATGGAAAGCCAAAGGGTTGGGGAAGCTCTAAATCTAGAGCCAAGATGGTGTGCTGACATTATGGGAAAAGTGGACACATAAAGAAGGAATGTTGGGAACTTCAGGACAAGAAGACCAAAATGAGGAAACCAAGGAGGTAAATATGACAATAGGTACTATTAGATAGGATGATTTAATTATTTATTTGGATAATATTTTTAAATCTTGGGTATTATATTCAGGGGCTTCTTTTCATGCCACCCCACATAGGCATCATTTTAATGATTATGTTTAAGGAGATTTTGGACATATTTATCTTGGTGATCATGAACCATGCAGTATAGTAGGGAAAGGTTTTGTTCAAGTGAATATGCAGAATAAGATCACATGGATACTAAAATATGTCAGACATGTCCCATATTTAAGGAAAAATTTTATATCAATAGGGCACTTGGATAGTGAGGGCTATTCGATGATGTTTACAATAGACTCTTGGGAAGTTACCAAGGGTGATCTTAAGGTTACAAAAGGTAAGAAAGTTGTCACTTTGTATTTTAATAGTAGTGTTGATCACTATAATTTAGTTTCTATAGATGGAGATGAAACTTTGTGGCACTATAGGCTTGGTCATATGAGCTGGAAGGGCATAGAGATCTTGAAAGACAAGTTGTCTAGATTAAAATAGGTTAATTTCAACTTTTGTGAGGATTGTATATAGGAAGTAGAATTAACTTAAAATCATTAGGGTTGGATGTATGAAGAAGGATAATAAGTTGGATTTGGTTCACTCAGATGTATGGGTGCAAACTCAAGTATCTTCTATTGGTGGATCAAATTATTATGTTAAATTTATTGATGATACAACTAAGAATTTTGGGTTTACTGCATTAAGAAGAAATATGATGTGTTTGAAACATTCAATAAATGGAAAGCTTTGGTTGAGAATGAAAAAGGTCTCAAGTTGAAATTTCATAGGTTGAATAATGGAGGTGAGTATTATAACAAAGCATTTGATGATAATTGTTCATAGAATGGAATTTATAGGAAAAGGATGGTTTCAAGGATGCCACAAGAGAATGGAGTATTAGAAAGGATGAACAACATAATTTTGGAGTGTGTTATGAGAATGAGGTTACATGTAGGGATTCCCCTAATGTTTTTGATGGAAGCAATTAGCATAATGGTATATTTAATTAACAGAGGACCTTCAATGCCTTTGGATGGAGGCATACCTGAGGAAGTTTGGTCTGGTAATAAAGTTAATTATTATTTTCTTAGGGTCTTTGGATGTGAGGCATTTTTTCATGTTGCCAAGAAAGATAGGACCAAGTAAGAGGCTAAGTTTGAGAGATGCACCTTTATTGGTTACGGTGAGGATGACTTTGTTTTCTAGGTTTGAAGTCTTAGATGCAAGAAAATATTTTGGTCTAGATATGTTGTCTCTAAATAAATATTCATGTATAAGGATTGGTTGTAATAACAAGAATAAAAATAATACACAGTGTTGAATGATATTCTAAATGATAAGGTGTCCAAGGAGACAGTTCAAGAACCTCCTACACAGGAACCCCAAACTCATGTAGTAAGAAGGTCTTCTAGGGTAAGAAAAGCTCCTAAACTTTTTTCCCCATCTTTGAGTTATTTTTTACTTACTAATAGTGGAGACCTAGAATGTTTTAAGGAAGTAATGTAGGTAAATTCCAAGAAGTGAGATCAAACCATGGAAGAGGAATATAGTCCTCTCATGGAAAACTAGATGTGGGATTTGGTGAAGCTACCCAAAGGCAAGAGAGCATTATAGAATAAGTGGGTATACAAAATCAAAGAAGAATATGGAAGAAGGAAAAGGTAAAAGGACCGATTGGTGGTCAAGGGGTTTACATAGAAGAAAGGTATTAATTTTGATGAGATTTTTTCTCATATTGTTAAGATGACTTCTATTAGAATTGTGATTGGTATAGTTGTAGTAGAGTATTTGAAATTAGAAAAATTAGATGTAAAGACTGCTTCCTTCATGATGATTTTGAGGAGGAATTATATATGGAGTATCCATAGGGTTATGAGGTATAAGGAAAGGAAAAATTGGTGTACAAACTAAAGAAGAGCTTGTATGGCCTGAAACAAGCTCTATGACAATGGTATAAGAAGTTTGATAGTTTTACGTTGGAATAGGGTTACTCCAGGTGTCATTCTAACCATTACATGTATGTCAAGAGATTTGATGATGGTAATTATATTATCCTATGTGTTTATGTAGATGAAATGTTGGTTATAGGAAAGAACATGCAATAGATTCAAGTACTCAAGAAGTAACTTGGTGATTCCATTTCTATGAAGGATTTAGGTACAATGAAGAAAATCCTTGGTATGAGGATAAATTGAGATAGGAAGGAGAGGAAGTTTATCTTATCCTAGGAAGAGTACATGAAGAAATTTTTGGAGAGGTTTAGTATGAAGGATGCTAAGCCAATTAGGACTTCTTTGGCAGGGCATTTAAAATTATCAAAAGAGAAATGTCCCAAGATAGAAGAAGAAAAGCTAAATATGTCCAAGGTACCTTACTCATCAATGGTTGGTAGCCTAATTTATGCTATGGTTTTTACTAAGCTAGATATTACCCATGCAGTGGGAGTAGTAAGTAGGTGCATGAGTAATTCAGGTTATGAGCATTGGCAAGTAGTAAAGTGGATTCTTTGATATTTGAGAGGAACCATGGGTATAACATTATGCTTTTGTGGATCAGACACCACTTTGTGTGGTTATGTGGACTTGGATATGGCTAAGGATTTTTTTAGTAAGAGGAGTGCAACATGTTATATATTTACTATTAGGGATACAGTGGTGAGTTAGATTTCCTAGATACAGAAGGTTATGGCTTTATCAACCATAGAGGTTGAGTATGTTACTGCTACAGAGGCTAGCAGGGAGATGATTTGGTTACAATAGTTACTTAATGAGTTGGTGCGTAATTAGGAAGTTGGGGGATTAAATAGTGATAGAGTTCTATATATTTATCCAAGAAATCCACTTTCCACTCGAGGATGAATCACATATAGTTATGGTATCATTTCATTAAGACAGCTTTAGAGGAAAATATGGTGAAGCTAGAGAAGAGACATATGAGCCAAAATCTTGTGGATATGATGACTAAGGTAGTCACATTGGATAAGTTGATGTTATGCTCATCTTTGGTTGGTATTCATAAAGATCATGGAGGAGTGTTAAATTGCATTCAAGGAGAAATGAACTCCAAGTGGAAGATTGTTAAATGTCAAGCTTGTTTCAACAACCCTAAGGTTAAAATAAAATTAATGGGGAATTTTTAACATATAATTTTTTACTTACACAAATTATGGGGAACATTTTTGAGTGTGCTAACCACTTCCCACATTTGTGGAATGTTTTATGGAGAAGTGGGTGTGATTTAAGGTGTTGAGAGAATCGATGGATTATCTTTATCCCAATTGGTTGTAACTTCCCTTATTTGTTGCCATTATGGTGGGGATATGCTTATCTCCAAGGTATGACACATTTTTCAAGGGATTTTTAAAAGTATAAATAGGGGTGAGGGAGAACACATTATGCATTACATTTTTCATCTCATTTTTTAGCTTTGATTTCTCTCTTCAGTCAGTGTGATCAGGTTTGAGGTGTAGCTTAGCATCTCAAGAATTCTGGTGTGAATTCAAGTTAGAGAAACTTATCTATGTGAGAGGTTTCTTGTTGAGAGTTGTCTTATACTCTTGTTTATAATATTATAGAGAGATTCTTTTTAGACATAGCCCACATTGGGTGAACCACATTATATCGGTGTTATGTGTGTATTTTCTTAGATCTAAATTTTCATTCATGTCTCTATTGTTGTGATTTTGAGGAATGAATTTTATGTTTCATGTTATTGCATAATTATTATTATTTTTATTTCTTAATCAGTTAGTCCTAACAATATCACTACACCATTCTATTTCTGATGAAAATAATCTTCCACAACCTCATAGACTTAAAACCATATGACCAAGCTTCATATGATTAGACATCTTTCTTCCATGCACCTAAACACCTTTGACACCTTTATCTATGCCTTCATACAACCATAAGACATTATTTTCCTTGAAATTATCTCTTGCCTTCAAATTCTTTCTTTCCTTCAAATGCAACTTATCACATAGCTTCCTATGTAGACATTAGTTATCTTCAAACATCTTCCATCACCTATACTTTCCATGCTCACACCACTTATTATAATTCTCATCAATGCAACACTCTTATGTGCCTTGACATATCACATACTACCATATGTCCTTAGTCACCTTTGACATTAACCTTGATAGTAAAATCTTGACATGATATATCTTTGACATTAATGACCATTATGCCTTTGCATGATGTACCCTTTTGACATCATTGACAATAACATGACAACATTATCTCTGATCTCTTTGCAATTATGTTAATTTTTTTTCCAATTTTTTAAAATGAAAAAGTTCCTTGATTTGAACTTCCTATATGGTAATATTTTCATTTCCCTTATCCCACACTCTTTTGTGCTAATGTTGACCTCTCATTTGGAATCATAATTCCCAAAGTAGAAATTGGAAAATTATATGAGCAACTTACATACATACATACATACATACATACATACATACATACATACATACATACATACATACATACATACATATATATATATATATATATATATATATATATATATATATATATATATATATATATATATATATATATATATATATATCAACTCTTAAATCTCAACAATTTTGTATTGATATGATACAAACAATTGTCTAGTATTTATCTAATGATCCCCGAGCTCTTTAAATACTAAAGATAACTTATTATATGCATAGAAGGGTTAAGAAAATGGGACATTAGAGAGAGAAATTTTATAAAAACTAAATTTAATTAATAATTATAAAGCTGAAAAAATAAAATAAAACTGACCATGTTTAGTTGGCATTCTTTCTAGATTTTGTATTGTATGTGGTTTTTGGTCACCTTTTATTATAAATATATTTATATTTATTGAATAATAAATATAATGATACCTTTTAATTATTTTTTTAAAATATAATGACATGAATTATCATATTTTATTATTTATTTCTATATGTATTTTCTATAACTTGACTAATAGTTACATCCATAATTACATATAAATATTTTGATAGACATTTGTATTTATTAGTCCATGAGGGTTTATTAGTCCTAGATGGTTTATCCCTAGTAGGGACTATAGGCATTAATTTTGTTTAACATGGAATTAGTCATTGTCAGGGTATCCAATCAAATGGCATTATTTTACATGCAAGCTAAAAATGTAGTTCTTATCCATGGTTTTTAATAGGGGTTATAAAATAATATTATTTCTTGTAGTTTAATTGGTTAGAATATTTACATCTTATTGTAACTTACATGGTTTGAAGCAAGGATGATGTGGTGAGGATGGTGTAACATAACTACACAAGGTGTGGATCTTATTCAGTTTTGAAGCTAAATTTATGGAGGTCATGTTTATTAATGTGGTTTTAATGTTTATCATTGAATGTTGGATTTTTTTGTTGCATTGCATTATAATAAAATGTAATGAGTATGGGGGCATATTGATTGGGTTTTGTGAAATATATTTTCATTCCAAGCAGCTTCATTTTTATTTAAATAATTTTTTTTTAATTTATATTGAGTCATTGCATGTTGTTTTCCATGTTTATTGATGCATTTTATTATTTGGCATCATGGATTTTTTTGGTTACTATGACAAAGCCTTGCATTCTAGTTAGTTTATTTTTTTATGCAATGATTTGTTTAGTGTTTCTATTGGGTTGCTGCATGTTATTTAACAAGGGTTTATTTAGGGTTTTTATTGGTGGTTGCATATGTCTTAAGTTGTGTTTGTTTACTCATCATGTTATATCAATGCTAGAATATATTATTGATGCTCTAATTTTGTTTTTATGTAGGTTATTTACAATGCATGTATTCAAGGCTTATATATTTGTCTATCATTTTCATTTTCAAGGTTGGGCATCATCTTCTAGTATTTGAGGCTAAACATCATATTCTAGGAAAGGCATTCAAGTCTTTTTAATCTTTGCCTATGTAATTATTATTTGTTATGAATGGATCAACTATGGATAGATATAGTTTAAAATGGTAGAGGGAAAAAAATATTTTAACTCTAGGTTATTAATTCTAAGTATTTAAGCAAATTTGAAAACAAAGGTGCCTCTAGATGTAGATATAAAATGTATTTAAAAATAATAATTTGTGTAACAAAACTTTTAGGTTGTGTTTTTTGGGTGTGTTTCACATCTTTGTAAGTCCTAAACATGTGTATTAGGAAATGTCTCAACTTGGACCTTTATTTTTTTCCATGCTATTTTTTATGGGTTTGTTTGTGATTTATGTTATGCCTACCTTTATTTTTTGCAAGTCATTTATAGTGCATGTATTCTGAGTAACCAAGAGTTTATTTAGGGTTTTCATTGTGGGGTTTTGATCTATGTTTTTTTTATCATTATGTTATACCAATAATATTCTAATGCATATCTAGAGGTTCTCTATGATGGAGCTTTGAATTTAAGGTAATTTTCTTTCTATTGTGATGGTTTTATTAGTTTAAAATGGCAATGAAAAAAGTTTTAGAAAGCGCACTCGTTGATACTAAGTATCAAAGAAAATTTAAAAACGTGACTCTAGACATAGATGTAAGGCATTTTTAAAAGTAAAAATCCATATAACAAATTTTTTAGGCTATATTTTTTTGGTATGTGTCAAATATTTGCAAGTCTTGAACATGTTTACTAGGAAATAGCTTGGTTTGGTATTTCTTTCGTGCATTGTCTTCTGGGAGTTCATTTATGATTTTTACTAGGCCTACCTTTGTTTTTTTCAAGCTGTTTATAGTGTATGTATTATAGGTAATTTGGTTTTTTTTTATTGTGATGGTTTGGTTAGGGTTTCTTATCATTCATTACAAGTTATTTTCCAAGGGCTTATCCAAGGTTTTTGTTGGGGATCACATATGTCTTGATCTATGTTTTTTCTTGATAATGTTGTAATAATGCTAGAATATATTATTAATGATTTGCTTATATTATTATAAAAGACATTTTTAGTGTGTATATTCAATACTTATATACTTAACTATTTTTCTTGTTTATGAGGTTCGGTGCAATATTTTAGAAAAGGCATTCAATTCTTTATTAAAAAATTCTATAGAAGTTTGTAGTGCATGTATTCTAGGCAATGTGTTTTTTGTTTTTTATTACAATAGTTTTTTTAGGTTTTTTTTTGGATCATTCCATGGTGTTTTCCAAGGGTTTATATAGGTTTTATGATCAGGGTCACATATGCCTTGATTTGCATTTTTTTGTTGATTGTGTTGTAACAATGCTAGAATAGATTATTGATGCTTTGGTTTTATTATTATTCAAGGCATTTATAGTGCCTATATTCAAAGATTTTACACTCGTTTATTGTTATCATTTGTGATACTTGTTGTGATCTTCCAAGAAATACATTCAATTCCTTGTAATATTTGCCTGTGAAATTTTTTTTTTCTATTCATGGATCAGATATGGATAGGTATAATTTCAAACAACAAGAGTAAAAAAGACTAGAACCCTAGCTTGTTGATGCTAAAAATTTAAGCATGTAAAGGGAAAATAAATCTGCATGTGAACATAGATGTTTAGTGTTTAGTGTGTTTTTTTAAACTATGTAACATAAATTTTAGGCTATGTTTTTTTGGTATCTTTAAACCTTTGCAATTATAATAAAGACTAAAAAGAAAAAAAGTTGTATGCAATAACAATTAGATACATGTAGTGTGTCTAGTAAGCAGAATGGAAACCAAAATACTTTATGCAAGTAGAGTTGTAATTTTTTTTTAAAATATAATGATGAATTAATAGGAAAGGTTCATAATTTTATTTGAAGGCTTGTGTATGATGTTAAGCTACTTAACTAATTATTGTTGTTTTATATTTCAAATAGGTCATGTTGTTTAAAGTTGAATGCAAATCTTGTATGTCCATAACTCAACAAGCATATTGATTTAGGATGAATAATACATTAACAATAATAAATATCATGAATGAAATTAATTATTTTCTCAAGTTATTTAATGCATTGGTGAAAACATTTTTTTGACTAAAAGAAGTGTTGAAAGTCACCATCATGGCTTCCATGTAATTTTTTTCTAGGTTTGATAAATGCGATGGTGAGAACATTTTCTTGTTGACTACAAATAGCAATCAAAGTCTCCATTAAATAAAGGATTTTGAAAAAGAATATTCACTATTAAAGGATGACTTTGAATGTTCTTAGTAGAATGAAAACCGTCAAGGCTTCCATCAACATACCACCTCGTTGCTTTCACTCAATGAATGCAATGGCACATTTAGGTGAAAATTATTGTGGTTTACATATTTCAGCA
This sequence comes from Torreya grandis, assembly GCA_037957365.1. NCBI lineage: Eukaryota > Viridiplantae > Streptophyta > Pinopsida > Cupressales > Taxaceae > Torreya > Torreya grandis. The sequence continues at coordinate 689,074 of JARHVA010006737.1, read as the reverse complement.
ATTTTTTCATTACTATGAGTTTGCATGTTATAATTATATGTGGTTTAACAATTACAAGTCATGAGCCAAAGTGTCTTATGGTTTAGAGTTAATTACTTATAGTTTATAATTAATTATTTTGTTTTGTTTTTGATTATATAAGGTGGAGAACTAGGGGCCGAACCCTTACATAAGCATAGAAGCCTAGAAGGTAATCAACAGAAACGATGCCTTACAACAAGCATGGCATGTTCAGTGAACCAATAGACATAGCAAGACAAAATAAAACTAGAATAGTAAAAAATGAGAGACAGAGAATCTGGAAAGAACAAGAGCTAAAGCAACCATATCTCTCCTTACATAAACATAGATTTGATGAGGTCATTCAATTTCTTAGTGTTCTCTGCATTGATAGCATGAGCAGTAGTACCCAAGTCCTGTAACATAGACATGTTTAGGAGAATGGAATTTTGGAGCCCATTGGTAAAGTTCTGCTTAAGTTTTTGGATGTAACCCTTCAGGGCAGCAATTTTAGCTTTCAAACCAGTCTCAATTTCAGTTTCCTCATTAGCTTCCTCCACATAAATATTTCCCTCTTTGTCAGCATTTTTTGTGAAGTTAGCAACATCCTCCACAGTAGCCTCAAATTCTCTTGTCTCCTACTTACCTTTAGTATCCTCAGAGATTTCCTAAACTTCAAATTCCTTGTTCTCCTCATCCTGAGTGGCTTCCTCTGAGGTGCTCTTAGAGTAGTCAATAAGCCTAGCCTTGGGAGCAAGTTTTCCAGCAATCCTCCCCAACTGTCAAACTCCCGAGGAGAGGCACTCCTTACTAACCTTAGTGGACAAATGGGATTTACTACCTTCACCCCCAGGGGTATTATAAGGATTTTTAGGGGTCCCCACAATGGTCCCCCCAATACCCTCTTCACCAGCATAAAACTTCCTCTTCTTACCCTTTATATTCATAAAGGAGCTAGGGGTGTCTAATGGAGTCTCCTCAGGAGTATGAAAGGAAACTTCTTTAGTTTTAGTAGAGACAAGGGAAGGATAGGGATCTTCGACAACATCACCAATAAAAGGGTTAGAAGTAATTTCCCCACTATCAATTCTAATAGTCTTAGATGGCTCAAGGGCATGGTGGAAATTATACAGATAGAATATGAGTCCTTGATGAAGGGGGATCAGATTCATATCAAGTTTTTTTGCCAATTTTGCTCACCCTAAGGATAAAATGCTCTAGGGAAGAGAGAAGATAAAAAGGAAAACTGATGAGAGCATTGCACCTAAAATGATTTAAAAGGGGGAGATGATAATTATAGAACCTAGTGAAATGTCCCTCCAACATGAAATACTTCATGAGGATGAAGCACATGCTATCCCATGGCTCAAGAAATTTGGCTCGATCAAATCCTCCTTGATAAGGGGCAAATTCTTCACCTTCTCCTAGAAACAGCTTCTAGCTGGAAAGGTCTGTGATTTTTGTTTTCCATTGTAGCTTCATCCCCTGCATAGACATGCTTGTAGCCATAGATATCACCTTCTCAGAAATCTCAAAGCTAATTCCTCTAATAGTGACATGTTGGTTTAGCTAGGACCTCATGAATTATTCATATAGGTTTTCATCAAACCCATTGAGCCTCTCTAGGTAGGGACTAATCCCACCCTCTTTGTAGTAATGTCATACCACTGGGTTGTCTTTGTACTCACAGCAAGAGATTGGTTTTGTTTGAATTCTATCACCCCCCATTTTGGCCTTACAAAGCAGACCAAGAGACTTTCCAATTTTAACCTTCAAAATTGAAGTAACTTCAAGCCCTTCCTGAATATGCATAATGATAATGTGATAGCACATACTTTAGAGTATCATGTAGAGATGACACTTACTCCTCCCATGCTTAACCATAATTTCCCAGTGATCTCCATAATGATGAGGGAGTCCATTTACCTTAACAAAATGGTACAATAAATCAGAATTGATTATCAAAAGAGTACAATAGGCCCCTAACTCTGAGATCCATGTCAGCACCCTCAAAAGGGACCGACTAATAGAGTTATCCTTCCAATATGTCTGATTCATTTTCCTTTTGGATGAGATCCCTAATATTTAAAGGGATATGATTATCTAGTGCCAAACCCACCAATTTGAAAATTTTTGGCCGAGATTGGCATAGGCATCAGCCACACTATTTCCCTCTCTATAAATATGTGAAATATCAACTCTGGTAAACTTCTACAAAATAAATTAAATATCCATAATGATATATTTTAACTTAATGCCCACACTCGATTCTTTGTTAATTGCATTGATAACCATTTTAGAGTCCCCTTAGATACTCAAATTCTTTATGCCGAGGGAAATAGCTAATTTTGTCCCCCATAGAAGAGTAGTTACCTCAGCATAGTTATTACTCTAGTAGCCTATTCCACTAGCATATAAAACAATCATCCCTCCTTTGTCATTTCTTATAATCCCTCTCCCACTAACTTTACCATCAGACTTGGAAGCCCCATCAAAGTTAAGTTTCATCCAGTTAGGGTTCAGGGGCTTCCATCTAGTGTTAAGTCTTTGAAGAATTTTGGAATTATTATAAGCAGGAATATGATTTAGTACCTTCCATTTATCTGTAATTTGTTCTTCTTCTTGAGTTAGGCATTTCTTAGTAGTATGAATATGAGCACTGGTGACACTTTCCAAAAGAGTCTTAACAAAAGAATGAAACACTTGAGAGGCATTTCTAGCAGTATCCCTAAAAATCTTGAGGTTGTACTCTTTCCATAAAATCCAACTTAGACATGGTAGAGTTTGATTCCATAATTCCATTAGCCAGGGATGATAAAAGGTAGAATTCTAGCTAATAATGACTTCCTTAAGGTTAGAGTTACAGACCCATTCAATACCAAAATTATTTAGGATTATACCCTAAAGTTCCCATGCAAAATCACAGTGTATGAAAAGGTGAGAAACTATTTCCTCTTTTGAACACCAAAAATAGCATCTATTGACTAGGGTAAACCCTCTCTTCTAAAGGTTATCTTGGGTTAAGATGTTTTTATGTGTAGCAGCCCACCAAAACATGTTGATTTTTGGTATAAGTTTATAGTTCCAAACTTTTTTCCATATCTCCTTATTTTGAGCCTCAGGAATCAATAATTGATAAGTAGAATTGATAGAGAACCATCCATTCTTATCTGGCCACTAGTACTGTTCATCTTCTCATGGGAAGAGAGGGATTCTGATCCCCTGAATCAACTATTGAATATCTAGAACTTTAGGGAAGAGCTCAGGCTAATGAGCACAGTAATCCAATAGATTTTTCTATCTCATTATGCCATTGTTATTAGCCATGTAATCATTGACTTTATCTCCAAAAGATTGAGTAGCAATGTCAGCAATTTCTCTATAGTTTCCCTGTGTGATAAGAGCCTTTTCCTTTACCCAAATGTAATTCTAGAATTTAATATGACATCCATTTCCTAATTTCCATCTAATTCCTTGATTAAGAAGGCTTCTACTTTTTATCATTTTATTCCATATCACAGATCCTTGGGGTAACCCTACTTGTTGAAGAAAGTTGGAACCATCAGTACTATGCATATATTTGGCATACATTATTTCCCCCAACCATTATTTTTATGAATCAGATTCCAATTGATTTTGGAGAGAAGGGCTTTGTTCATGTTCCTGATGGATCTAATATTGAGGCCACCATGTGATTTCAGAAGACACTTTTTCCCAACTGACCAAAGACATTCTCTATTTATCTTCTAGTCCTATCAATAAGAATTTTATTTAAATTTGTTCCAATTTGTCAGCAAAATATGTAGGTATTTTAAAGAGGGATAGGAAGTAGGTAGGAATTTCTTATAGAGAGGCCTGAAGAAGTTGCAGTTTGTCAGCACTTCTGAGAAGTTTCCCTTTCCAACCAAGAAGTTTCTTCTAAGGTCTTTCCAATATTCCATTCCAAAAACCTAGAGATACTTCTTTGACCATGAGGGGAAGGCCCAAATAGGTAGCAGGTAGAGTAGCTTCAGCACAACTTAGGATGTTAATGATTTTTTGACTAAGGTCATTAAGAGTGTTAAAGAAGTACACATTGTTCTTTCAGATATTAATGCTTTGACCAGACTCTATGGTGTAGTTATTTAAAATATCCTTCCATCTCCTACCTTTAATCATCGAGGAGATGCCAAAAAGAATGGTATCATCCACAAACTACTACACCACCATAGGGGGAAGGGAGGAAGCAGGTTTGATGCCCACTAAATGTTTAGAGACTATATTATCTTGTATGTGTCTCACCAGTGCCTCCGCCATTATGATGAACAAGTAAGGGGAGAGAGGGTCCCCCTGGCAGATTCCTCTTGAAGAAGAGAAGAAACCTCTAGGGACCTCATTGACTAGAACTAAAAATTTAGCAGAAGAAACCACGTTCCATACAAGGTGAGATATTTTATCATTAAACCCAAATTTCTTGATGACTTGAAACTAAAAATTCCATGAGACCCTATCATATGCTTTAGATATGTCTAGCTTAAGAGCCATACTAGGGATTCTACTCTTGTCCATGGAATGGATAGTCTCATGAGTGGAGATCACAGCATCAAGAATTTGTCGACTTGGGACAAAGCCTTTTTGAGCAGGGGAAACAATTTTGTCTAAAAAAGGATGGATTCTCATAACCAGCACTTTAGTGTAGAGCTTATAAATAGTGTTACATAGACTAATAGGTCTGAATTCTAAAAGGTGAGTGGGCTGTGACCTTTTAGGAACAAGTACTATAAAAGTATTATTAACTTGTTTCAAAAGTTTACCTAATCTAAAGAAGTCACAATCAGTAATAGTAAGATCCATTCCCACTATATCCCAATATTCCTAAAAGAATATAAGAGGGAAGCCATCAAGACCTGGGGCTTTAAAAGAACACATAGAGAATAAAATAGCACAAAAATCCTCCTTAGATATAGGCCCTAACATCTCTAGGTTGTCTTCCTCAGTTATCAAATAGGTGATTTTATTAATGAATTGATTCATAGTTCCATCATTCCCATCATCATTAGTTTTTTTAGTTATCAAATTTTGAAATAATATCCTGGCTTGTTCCCCTATCTCCTTATCTTCAGTTATAGTGTTGCCATTATCCAAGCATAGCTTTGTTATGGAGTTAGCTTTCCTGTGTTTCATGGTTGAGAGATGAAATAAGGCCATGTTCCTATCCCCCTCTTTGAGCCACTGAACTCTAGATTCCTGCTTCCAAAAAACATCTTCTTTGTCTATAAGATTCTTCTAGCCAGAAATCAGGACATTCTTTTCTTTAGAAGTCTCTTCTGAATCATCTCCTTGATCAATCTGCTACTGAATATCTGCAAGTTTTCTAGCTATGTTTTTCTTCTGGTGAAAACCCTGACCAAAGCTATATTTATTCCATCCATGAACTTCATGTTTGATATGCTAAAGTTTTTTGACTAGTCTAAACGTAGGAGTGCCCTGGATAGGAATTTGCCACCATTGGGCCACCAATTGTCTAAAGTCTTTATGTTTAATCCACATAGCTTCAAAATGGAAGGGGAAAAGACCACATTGTCCCTGATCTTTTCAATTGAGGAAGATAGGACAATGATCAGACATGGTTCTAGGAAAAGCCTACAAGTGCATATTATGATAATCATTCCAGTTACTATAAATAAGAAATGTATCTAGCTTAACTTGGATCATTTGGTCTCCTCTTCTTCTGTTAAACTAGGTGAAATTTTGATTTTGTAATTCAATATCCAGCAACCCTTAATCATTTATAAATTTAGCAAAGTCAAACATGTTGTTAGAGTAATCAATAATCCCACCATATTTTTTAGAAGGGTATAACAGGGTGTTAAAGTCTCCAACCAACATCCATCTAGTGTTTGGGGTGTTAGTCCTAAAGCTACTCAAATTTGTCCATAAATTTTGCCTCAATGCTCTGTTATTCAGGCCATAGACATTGATCAATGACCAATTCAAAGAGGACAAAGTGAAGTTAATAATAAAAAAAAAATATTATCAACAATAAGAGATCCCTAAATTTTAGCACTATTCCACATAGTTACAATCCCACCTGAAGCCCCTTCAGTCAAACTAATATAAAAAACAGCCTTAGGCCATATGTAGTTAGCTATTGTCTTAAAACTCTCCTCATTCATCTAAACTTCTTGGAGTAATAAAATATCTAATTTGTTGATTTGTGGAGCTAAAGCCTTCTTACACAGTAACTGACATCAGTCAGAACCAACTAACATCAATTAGGGGTCGACCAACATCGGTCATCACCGGTCAAGACCAACCAACATCGGTTAGTTGTCGATCGGCAACGGTTAGGGGTCAGCCAAAATCGGTCATCTTTAGACTGACACCAACTTTTAGGCATTTCCAAAATTTCTATTTTTAGGAGAACAATTAGTTTGCATGTAAAGACTAAAATTAGTCTTGAGTCTATTTTTCTAATTATTGTTTGCTTTCAATTCTATTTAAGAGACCCATGGGGTAGTATTGTAATTGAGAGGGGGAACAATTCAGTAATTGAGCTGGTTGTAATTGATTGAGAGAGAGAGAGAGAGAGAACTCTTGAGGGAGAATTACTGTACATCTATGAGGTGTGAGGAGAAAGATATTTCTTCATTGTATTTCCTTCTGGAAGAATTTAATACACATTGGGTGTTTCTCGTATCTCCTATTATTTGTTGTTTTTGATTTCTAATTACTTATTACTTCTAGTTTCAATTATATGTTTAGTTACTTATACAAAAGTAATCAATTGTACTCTAAGATCCTAACAACTGGTATCAAAGATCTAAACACTGACAAGTGGTATCAGAGTGAGGTTAGTGTTTGTTGATTACAAAATTCACTCACAGGGGTTTCTGATTGAGTGGGAGTAAAGCAATGGTAGAAGAAAGTAAACTAAGAATGGAGAAATTTAATGGCAAGAATTATCAATTATGGAGGATGCAAATTAAAGATTATCTACATCAGAAAGATCTGTATTTACCGTTGGGTGGGGTTTCAAGGAAGCCCATAGATATGGAAGATGAAGAATGGAATGTTCTTGATAGAAAGGCTCTTGGATCTATAAGGTTGAGCCTGGCAGCTTATGTGTTTTCCAACTTATCACAGACAAAGACAATGGTAGAGTTAATGGATACTTTGGCAAATTTATATGAAAAAACCTCAGCTTCAAATAAAGTATATCTTATGAAGTAATTATTTAATTTGCAAATGCAGAAAGGTGGATCTGTATATAGTCATCTTAATGATTTCCATACAATTGTAAATCAGTTAAATTTAGTCAAAATAGTTTTTTATGATGAAATTAAGGCTCTCTTAATCTTATGCTCTTTACCTAAAAGTTGGCATAGTTTGGTAATGGCAGTTAGTAATACTGCATCTACTTCATATATCTTGAAAGTTGATGATGTTGTTAGTGTAATCTTGAATGAAGAAATTTGCAAGAAAAACAGAGGGGAAACATCAGGTAATGCTTTAAGTGTTGAAAGCAGGGGAAGGTAAAGAGAGAAGGGCAAGCAAGGGAAATCAAGGTCAAAGATGGGAAGTAGATCCAAATCTAGAAATGGAAGAATAAACTACTAGAATTGTGAAAAGAAAGGGCATGCAAAGGAAGATTGTTGGTTGAAGGATAACAAATAAAATCAGCATGAAGGTAATAAAGAAGCAAAAGTTACAGGTATTGTTACACAAGATGCTCTTATATTTTCTTTGGATAATAAAGTAGAATCATGGGTTTTAGATTTTGGTGCCTCTTTCCATGCAACCCCAAATAGAGAATTTTTCAATGATTATGTCCATGGAGATTTTGGAAAAGTTTATTTAGGTGATAATGAGCCTTGTAAAATTGTTGGCAAAGAAAAAGTGCAGCTGAAATTGTAGAATGGCAACACATGGGTGTTGAAGGATGTCATGCATGTACCCATCCTAAAGAGGAATCTAATTTTTGTAGGAAATTTGGGTGATGAGGGTTGCACAGTAAATCTCATAGCTGAATCTTGGAAAGTTTCCAAGGGTGCACTTGTATTAGCAAAAGGTAAGAGAGTAGGTACACTTTATCTATCTACTTGTATTACTAATTATTTTCCTTCTATTTTATCTACATCAGATGTAGATGCAAAGTTGTGGCACTATAGGCTTGGTCACATGAGTGAGAAGGGAATGAATGTTCTTAAGTCAAAAGGTAAGCTTTCAGATTTGAAAAGCATAGATCTAGATTTTTGTGAGCATTGTATTTTTGGGAAACAGAAGAAAGTGAGGTTTCTCAAAATTGGGTCAACAAAGAAGAAGCACAAGTTGGAGCTTGTTCACACAGATGTGTGGGGACCAGCTCAAGTAGCTTCTATTGGAGGATCATAGTATTATGTTTCTTTCATTGATGATGCTATAAGAAAGGTATGGGTTTATTGCATAAAGAGGAAATCTGATGTTTTGACACATTTAAGAAATGGAAAGCTTTGGTTGAGAATGAAATAGGTTTGAGATTGAAGTGCCTTAGATCTGACAATGGTGATGAGTAATGCAGTAATAAATTCAATAGTTACTATTCTATGAGTGGAATACATAGGGAAAAGATGATTCCAAGGACACCTTAGCAAAATGGAGTGCTAAAAGGATGAATAGAATAATAATGGAGCGTGCACGGAGTATGAGGTTCCATGCTAGTTTGCCCTTATAGTTTTGGGTAGAAGTTGTAGATACTACGGTTTACTTGATTAACAAAGGACCTTCTACTGCACTATATGGTGGAATTATAGAAGAGGCTTGGATAGGTAAAAGGTAGATCTTTCATTTCTCAAAGTTTTTGGTTCTGAAGCTTTTGTGCACATTGATAAAGAAAATAGAAAGAAGCTAGATGCTAAATATATACGGTGCACTTTCATTGGTTATGGTTTTGGAGATTTCAGATTCTAGTTGTAGAATTTAGAAACTAACAAAATTATTAGAAGTCATGATGTAGTTTTCAATGAGAAGGTGATGTATAGTGATCAGCTCAAGAGGCTAAATAATTTTGAGCAGGGCAATCTTGATTTGGAAGAGGTTATGATCTAAAATGAGCTTGCGGGTAAAAATCATCACTCACAAAAAAACATACAGACTTACGTCGATCAGGTGGAAACTGACATCGGTCAGGTGGAAACTGACGTTGGTCAAGTGGAGATTGACATCATTCAGGTGGAAACTGATGTTGGTCAAGTGGAATTGACATCAGTTGGGTGCAGACTAACATCGATCAGAGATGACCAGGATTGGTCACTATCAGAAGAAAATTTGGGTAGACAGCAAGCTGTAAATGAGTCTCAAATGCCCATAAGGAGATTTGAAAGGGTAAGTAAATCTCCAATTTATTATTCCTCTTCTTTATACTACTTGTTGCTCACTGATGGTGGAGAACTAGAAAGTTTTGATGAGGCAATGCAGGTAGAATCTAGAAAATAATGGGAGCATGGCATGAATGAGGAAATTTATTCCTTGGAAGAGAACCATACATGGGATTTGGTTGAGTTGCTAGCCAGAAAGAAAGCACTGAAAAACAAATGGGTATATAGGTTAAAGGAAGGAAAGAATGGACAAATGAGACATAAGGCCAGGTTGGTAGTAAAGGGATTTGCATAGAAACTAGGTATTGATTTTGGTGAAATTTTTTCTCTTGTAGTAAAAATGACTTCTATTTGGACTGTATTATCTTTAGTTGCTATTGAGGATTTGCATCTTGAGCAGCTTGTTGTTAAGACAACATTTCTTCATGGAGATTTAGATGAAGAGATATATATGGATCAGCCAGAAGGTTTTGAGGTCAAAGGTAAGGAGAAACTTGTGTGCAGGTTGAAGAAAAGCTTATATGGTCTTAAGCAAGCTCCAAGACAATGGTATTTGAGGTTTGACAGGTTTATGACAGAGCATGGCTTTAGTAAATATCAATTTGACCATTGTGTTTATTTTAACAGATTGGATAATGGTAGTTATATTATCTTGTTATTGTATGTAGATGATATGCTTGTTGTAGGTTCACACATGTAGGAAATTACTGAGCTTAAGGTAAAATTAGCTCACACATTTGCCATGAAGGATTTAGGAGTAGCAAATAAAATCCTTGGCATGAGTATTAAGAGAGATAAAAAATCATAGTTTAATTTTGTCTCAAGAGGATTATGTGAATAAGGTGTTGGAGAGGTTCAATATGCAGGATGCAAAATTGGTAAGCACACCTATGGTTGGACACTTCAAGTTGAGAAAAGAACAGTGTCCTAAATCACATGATGAGGTTGAGTACATGAGTAGAGTTCCATATGCTTCAGCAGTTGGGAGCTTGATGTATGCAATGGTATGTACTAAACCTGATATTGCCCAAGTAGTGGGAGTTGTCAGCAAGTTTATGGCCAATCCAGGAAATGATCACTGGAAAGTAGTTCAATGGATTCTCAAATATTTGAGAGGAACCAACAGTAGGCATTTATGATATGGAGGGTCAAACACTTCTCTACATGGGTATGTAGATTCAGAAATTGTAGGTGACATGGATGGTAGGAGAAGCACCACAGGATATATGTTCACTATTGGTGGAACGGTGGTTAGCTAGATTTCAAAGTTGCAGAAGGTTGTTGCCTTGTCTACTACAGAGGTAGAATACATTGTAGTCACAAAGGCTAGTAAAGAAATGATTTGGATGACTCGGTTCATGGAAGAGTTGGGAAAGGAGCAAGAGAGTTGTAGATTATATAGTGATGGTCAAAGTGAAATTCATTTGGCAAAGAATTCAGCCTTTTATTCAAGAACCAAACATAAACATCTTAGGTACCACTTCATTAAACAAGTATTGGAGGATGGACAGTTGAAGTTGAAAAAGATCCATACGGATAAGAACCCTACTGATATGTTAGCAAAGCTGATAACAAAGGACAAGTTGAATCTTCATTCAAATTTTGTTAGTCTTCAAGATTGAACTTGAAGAGGGAGAAACAAGCCAGAGATGTTTAGAAGATGTTGTTGTATAGGTACAGGTGCAGCTGTTTATCTCCAAGTGGGAGATTGTTGAGTTGTGGAGCTAAAATCTTCTTACACAGAAATCAACATTAGTTAGAACCAACTAACATTAGTTAGGGGTCGACCGACATCAGTCATCATCGATCAAGACCAACTGACATCGGTTAGTTGTCAACTGGCAACAGTTAGGGGTCGATTGGCATTGGTCATCTTCAGATTGACACCGACTTCTGGGCATTTCTAGAATATCTATTTTTAGGAGAATAGTTAGTTTGCATGTAAAGACTAAAATTAGTCTTGAGTCTATTTTTCAAATTATTGTTTGCTTTCAATTCTATTTAAGAGACCCATGGGGTAGTATTGTAATTGAGAGGGGGAACAATTCAGTAATTGAGCTGGTTGTAATTGATTGAAAGAGAGAGAGAGAGAGAGAACTCTTGAGGGAGAATTACTATACATCTGTGAGGTGTGAGGAGAAAGATTTCTTCATTGTATTTCCTTCTGGAAGAGTTTAATACACATTAGGTGTTTCTCATATCTCCTATTATTTGCTATTTCTAATTTCTAGTTACTTATTACTTCTGGTTTCAATTCCATGTTTAGTTGCTTATACAAAATTAATCAATTGTACTCTAAGATCCTAAAAACTGGTATCAGAGCTCTAAACACTAACATAATTTATTATCTAGAATGTAGTTTTTAACCTCAAACTATTTGGAAGGGCTGTTAAAGCCCCTCAGGTTCCAGGATAAAATTCTCATTTAGAGGATTTGAGGGGATGGGTCTCCAGTGTTTTTTGTTTACCATTGGAAATCTCTCATTGTCTTGTTTCTCTTAGGGTTGGTCTCCATGTTTGGGGTCAGTGCCAACATCTACAATTTTTTTACCTTTACAGTTCTTTTTTTGGGGGTAACCCATTCTTCCTATTCATTGTTACTGCCATTTTGTCTTATTTCACATGTCACTGAATAATTGCCTGATTGGTCACCTACTTCCAGAGTATGGGAAGTATCTGTGTTTGAATGTAATGTTGTTCCTCCTTTAGTATCTACTATTTCTAGAGGTAGTTCCAACTGATCATCTCTTAAAACTTTGCCTTCTACATCATCCCCATCTATCGATTGGGCATGTATTTCTCCTTCCTCAGACATATTGGTCTATTGATCCAAAGAGTTATCTGTGTCTATTATAACCTTTTGACTATCATTGTCCAAGACCTTCTTGTTATTCTCCTCTAGGATAGCTTTTTACCCATTACTAGAGACCTCCTCCTAACTAGCCTTTTCCCTAACCTTTTCAGTATTATCAGCATTTTCTGCATTACCCCCATTCCCTGACTGCCAGAGTTTCTGGAATTGTGAGACTGATCCTCACCTTCAATTAGGGAATCATCTTTGCTTCCCATTTGCTTCACCTTACATTGGGTCATTATATGTCCCTTTTTTTTGCATATTTGACAAAAAGTGGTAGCATTTTCATAAATGATTAGCTGAGTCCAAATCCCATATTTAGAGTTTAACTCTATAGACATGGGAAGGGTCTAATTAATCTCTATATTGACACACAACTGAACATACACACATCTGGGTTGAATTCTGGTGGTATGATCTATAGTGACGTATTGGCCAATAGAGTTGCCAATAGCTGTGAATATTTTTTCATCCCAGAATTCCAATGGGAACCCTGGCAATCTTACCCAAGCAGGAGTAGATTTGTTGAGGTCTAAGTTGGGGTCAAACCCTAGTTTCCAAGATCATAAGGCAAGCGAATGTGGACCATACAGGCATGGTCCTCTAGGAAGAATAGCAATCATATCCTCCCTATTCATAAATCTAAATAAGAATAATCCTCTTACCATAGCAGTGATCGAGACACTACCTTTAATTCTCCACTGAGACATTACCCATTTCTTAACCATCTCAATATTAGGATGGAAGGAGAAAAACTTACCTACCAGTGCAAGGTCCATAATCACCATGATTTCCTCAACTAGATCATCTGGGATAGTCAGGGTTGTACCCTTAGTGGAATTATTTTTAACAAGAAGGCTCGACATGATTTTAATAAAACACGTCTTTTCCCCTGTTAACGCTTTCTTCCATCCATTGGAGGGAACATCTTCTATCAGATTCAGGACCCCAGAGGTATTTCCATTGGTAGTGGCCTCCATTGGATCTGTAAGCACTTAGATTACACTCAGAGGGCCCTGAGGTTGACTGTTAATTGAATAAGCATGAATAAATGGTTAATATTTTATTTGCATTCTTGAATATGTTTTTTTACTTATGTTTTGATATAAATAAATATTACATTGCATTTCTTAATAAGATTTTTTTATTTCATGATTTTGGTTTTTTTTAATTATAATTTATCAATATATATATTACTTAAATGAAAATAATATTATAAAGATTATAATTTTTAAAAAAATGACTTGGTATTCATGGTATATTATTTATGTAAAGAAAAAGCATAATTCACAACAATTAAACATAAATCTTAGAGTATTTCTATTTCAAATTTATGTTTATAATTGTAATTTTTTTTCTCTTACATGTTGTATAAAATAATATGGTTAGGGTTTTTGTTGGGGGCTCAATTCATATGTAAGTAATAATCACATGTGAACTTACAATGTCTATATTAATATAAGATTTTTTATACAAATGGAACTATTTTTTCCGTATCTATTGTAACTATATTTGTCCATAGTTGATCCATGTGTCTTGTTTCTATGTAGGTGGATTTGCTTTATTGTATTTTCTTAAAAATCTTGATGATTGTTTACTTCTTGAAACCTTTTTATATGGCACAAAGTAAAAAAAGTAAGTTTATATTGCATATTCTTACCTATATGTTGTAGCTATTTTGTTTTGGTATCTTGAACAAATATAATTAGCTATTTTTATGTTTCATGACTTGATATTTATTTATGTAGATGATATTTATTGATTATATAGCACCTCAATCTTGTACACTGTGCAAACGTGGATCTTGGTTGTTCCTCTTAGTTTTAGACATTTTCTTACTTCTGTAAGTTTTGTATCTATTTTATCTTATGTCGCTTAGACTATTTATTAGTCTAAATAGTCTTATCTTGATGACAAAGGCCTTATTTCTTTCCTATAATGCCTAAAATATACTTATCTTCCACTTTTACAAGTTCCAAGCTTGTACCTACTTTCCTATTCCCTAGACAATAATGTTCAAGATAGATACTAGCATTGATGTTAGTGTCATGACTTGACACAAGTGTCCAGTGCCCTAAAGTCATCTATTTTTCAAATGAAATATATCATAATGGTTGTCCTAAGTGATTTAATGAAAGTTACTTCTCCAAATCGATTGATATAAATATAATATCAACCTCCATTCATTCCTCACCTAGTATTTGGATAAAAGAGTATTCAATTGAATAAAGCTTCCCTATTTATTCCTATTTACATACCAATCATAGGGAAAACATAGTTATAGGTATAAATTACTAAAGGAAAAACCCAAGAGCTTGATTTACCAAGTTAAAAGTTAAGTCTATGTTGTACTTGATTTACACACATTGAATGATTCACATTTAATCCAACACATATGGGATAACTACATCAGTCTAAGGCCCTCTTAAAAATATTGGATATGTAGGTAACACTCACTAAAAGAGAATTATTTGGGGTCATCTCAACACCATGTTCCCACTAACCCATTTTAATCCAAGATCACCATAGAGATGAAGAACTAGAGTTTTATAAATTCATGAGGAGTGATCGTCCATGACCCAGATTTGAATGCACCAAAGCAAAGGTCAAGTCAAATCTAAAAGCATCTATGTGGTCACATCCTTTTATATCAAGTATATAACACAAAACACATATGTTGAACCTATATAGTAACATTGATGTAACCATCCCAGGTTGATGTTAGTGTCCAAAGCTCTAGAACCATCATATCTAGAATCTGATGATTGTTCTAGAATCATCTTCAATGTGCTTTATGCATGTTCTAGATCTAGCACTATGTTAGCATCAAAACTAGCTAAGTATATTATTTATTTGTCATTTCTATACATATCTTACTTGTACTTTATATATTTACCCTATTCTCAGCATGAGAAATTTAGCATATGTTTATATCTAAGTATAGCACCCAATTGGATTGTTATAGATCTGATTATCACCCTTGTGCATTATCATTTCTATATTCTTCACCTGATCTCCTCAAAATAGGATCCTCATTCCATTTCAAGGTTAAACATTTGGTGAATCTAATATTTAAACATAATAACCTAGGATAATTAGGGTTTTCTAATTTTTTTAATTACTCATCCCTAATTGCTATAATTTTCAAATCATGTTTACTATGGATATATATGTAAATTATTTTAGGGTCCAATACCTTATAGCCACTATGGTTTGATATGTTGGTTGCATTGTTAAAGTTTTTAATCAAATATGGGATAATAATGAGAGGTTTTAAAGTGGAAGCAGCACTTGAACTCTCTTTAAACATAATTTTGTAATGTTATAGATCCAATCTCTAGATTCCAAAGTGCATACCCTTAACCATTCATTATACATAAGTCTTATTTGAATGAAAATTATCATCTTGCACCCATTATTCACCCATAAATTATATTAGATTCCACATTCCATGTTGTTCCTATTCAAATAGGTAAGGTTGCTCAATCCATCCTACTACCTATTAATATATACTATGTTCCTCCTAAACCTAAACTAGTAATAAAATCCAAGTGATATGATATTATTAACCAATTGAGCAATAAACATGAAAAAATATCAATCCTTGAGATCCTAAACCAATCTAATGTTTATAAGTATATCATGTATAAGGAATTGCATGAGACACGAGTTATAAGTGATACTAAGATTTCTTATTTTGTGGATATCATGAAATATATCAAAAATAATAATAAGCTCCTCACCTTTGATTCAATATATTTACCATCCAAAGATATTGTTGACCAAAATTTGAATTTGTTCATATAAGTGATAATTAAAAATAAAGGTATCAAAAGGGTGCTCATTGGTACTGGATTGGGCCTAAACATTTGTAGCATATAACTCCTAACCACCATGGTTTTTAACACAAATATTTTCAAAACATAGTTATGCACATAAAAGGGTTTGAAAATTCACATAGCCCTATGGTTGGTCAAATTACATTGGATGTGACCTTAAGACCAAAAATGATTTCAACTAATTTTTAGGTCGTGTCTCAATCCTTACCTTATACTTTAATTTTGGGTAGACCTTGGATACATTTGATGGAATTTGTCCCATGTACACTTCATTGATGTGTAAAATTAATATATGAGGGGACCTTATTATCCATGTATGTTGATGATGAACCTTTCAAATATTGTAAAAATTTGGACTCAAGATTTTCAAGTTTTGAAACAAGTAAAGATGAAAATACCCATTTGGACTGAGTTTCCTAGGTTGCCTCTCCCCTTATAGGGTTTTGATGAACATCTCATAAAATCTATAGGGCACTTCATATGTCATGAGAAGACCAAGTTATTTATGTTTTGTCCCTAAAAGAAGGTTTGTCTTGAAGTGGATTTATCCTAAGACTTGAAATACTCCATTGATATACAAATTGACACTAATATATTTTATTAGCATGTTTTATATATCAATATCTCAAATACTTTCTTTCAGTGCTAGTTCTCAGACCATATGATCTGGGAATGTCCTTTAATGGTGCATGCACTCCCTACTTCTCAAGAAAAGGGTGGTATTGAGGCCAAACCTTAGAATGGAAATAATGGTGGTTGGGCCATGGTCACCAACAAGAAAACAATAACTCTTCAAAAGGTGGTGGTAGGACACAATATTTTTCATATAGACCTATTGGGAACAAGCATGCCTCAGCTTCTACTATAAAAATTGTTTTTCCTAATAAATCTTCACCCCCACTTATGTGTACTCCACAAGTAGTGCCTTCTCTAGTAGAGGTACCACCCTCAGCTCTACCATCACAAACCTCTCCTAGGATGAACATTTTAGAGGAGGAATGGATTTTGGTCACCTTGGACCTTAAATTAGTGTTTTGACACACTTGAAGTCCCTCTCCATCTATTTAGGAGGGGGAATAAATGGTTCATAAGAAACAACCATTTAAAATGTATTATTACATGCAAATCAAACCTATATATAATTAATTTATTTCACTTAAAGATCTCATAGAGGAGAATGACATGCACCTTGATGGTTCCCAATGATTATTTACTCTTGGAATGTTGAAGGACTTACTAATACTTTGTGTAAGTATGTAATTAGGAATAGTCATCATCTTTTTAGCAATATGAAAATTCTCTACTTGTAAGAGTTTAAGATTTTTAGCTTTTTACTTTAGAATGCAAGATTAATAATTTAGCCTAGGGACATGTGTCAGGATACTAGGCATGAAGTTGGGTATGGTGGGGTCATCACTTTTTTAGCTCTAGATATTTCTCAAAACATAATTTCCTTGAGATAAAACCCCACCCATCAGGGATTTTAGACCCTTTTTAACTTTAATAATCACATCATTGGGATGGTTACCTTTTATGCCTCTAATTATCCTATAGAACAAGCAACTCTATGGAGATGGTTGTTTGAATCACTTCCTGATGTGCATTGGATCCTCTATGGTGATTTAAACATGGTGAAATCAGTTGATGATAAATAAGGGTGACTCCCAATGCATTGGCATGTTGGTGAATGATAACTCACATTCTATATGCATAAAAAAATTTGGGTTTTTGATCCCAATCACCACCAAAGGAAAAATATCAGCTACCCCCTAGTTTAATTGGTCAATTTTTTGATAAGGAGAAGATAAGGTACTTCAATGGCTTGACTAATATTTTCTAGATAAATAGTATCTTTTATTTTCCCCTAGTGCATGACCAACTAGTTTCAATCATCCTCGATATTTTTTTATCAAATCATCACCATATATATTTTAATATTCAGTGGACCACTCCTTAAGTGAAGCCTTCCTCCACTCAATTCCATCTTAATACTTCCCACCTTCAACATGAAATAATAGTGGACCATTTCATAAAAATATGGAATCTAACTCCCCAACCAAAGGGGGACATTGGCTAGATCTAGTTGTGGTCAAATGTTATTACTTGTACTTCCACCTTTCATTATATCTATGGTAAACCATGAGTATCTATGGGTTTCATAGGAACTAGAGTTATCTCATTTTAATATTAAAATTCAAACTCAAGTAGTCCATTGGTATCATAAGCTTCAAGTAGAGGAGGATCACAAGGCTAGAGGAGATCAATTAAGAGATTGAATGCGTTGGTTAAAAATAGGTGACAAAGTCTCTAAGGACTTCTTTTCTTTTTTCCATTCCAAGAGAGTTGCTGATAGAATTAAATCTATCAAAGAAGAAAATGCTCAGCTTATGAAACTTCCTAAAAATTTCTAAGATTTTATTCATCACTACCATGGTGTTTTTTAGCATAATCCTCCTCTCTATAATAGGAATTGGCTCTCCATCAATTCCTATAGTTTTTTCCCTATAAAGTTTCTAATTCCCAAAGGATTGACTGTGATAGGCCTTTATCTCTTAGTAATATCCATGAGGTATTTAAGTAGAAGGTAGTTGACAAAGATAAATTAATTAGTGGCTTCCTCTGTGTATTCTACTAGACTCTTTGGCATAATTTTGGCCTTGATCTTCATAAGGTATATTATGAAGTTATTTTAACTAACTCTTTGGGATCCCTTATCAAGTAGGGTGATATTTAGTTTATTCCCAAGGTTAGTGATACTAAAATTATCACCAATTAGAGACATATTACTTTTTTCAACATCTCTTATAACATTATTTCTAAGGCTTTATCCCTCAAGTTTAAACATATTTTTCCTTTAATTGTTAGAAGTGAACAAATTGGCTTTATTCAACATAGGCTCATTATGGATAATGTCATTGTTATCTAGGAAGGTATAGAATGGTATCGTGTCTCTAATAAAAAATCTCTAGTTGTCAAAATAGATTTTGAGAAGTATTATGATCGTATTGAGTGCCCATTTATTTTGGACACATTGTAGGCCCTTGGTTTTTTCCCCAAATTTGTTCAAATAGTAAATATGTTATTTCAGGATGTTAGGGCATGTATTATAATCAAGGACACCCTATCTTATTAGTTTTAACTTCATTATTATATCTAGTAAGGATTACCTTTAGCCCCATCATTATATGTGATATCAATAAAAGGATTTAGCTACCTATTAGAAATTACACTACCAAAGGTTTAGTGAAAGGCATTTCCCTCCCTTAGTCTGATAGATAGTTGTTGAATGGCCATTTTGTAGATGACTCTTTTTTCACTCTTAAAGAGGAATAAGAGTCAATTAAAAATGCTATGGAATGTCTCCATATTTTTTGTTTGGCTTCAATCTCATCTATTCAATGGAGAAATACTTAATGTTATTATTAGTCTCTAGGTCCCAAACTTCCTTGGTTGGAGGAATATCAATGGCAGTGGTTTCTTATAGGGGTGCACTTTAAGTTTTTTGGCATTTATTTTGATTTTTGGGATTCTCCCTCTAAGTTATGGTATTATGTGATGAAAAGGGTTGAAATTTTTTATTTCTAGACCACAAATCCTTTTTCTATTGCTATCAAGTTTGAATATTGTTACAACGTTTTGGTAGCTACTCATGTTTACTATTATTTCTATTGGGCCCCTTCTAATGTTGCTTATAGTAAACTAGAAGAAATCATAAGATATTTTCTATGGGCTAGTTCTGAGGGTCACAAGGTCTTCCATAGAGTTTCTTGGAACATATTTTATTGACCCAAGGAAGCTAGTGGTCTAGGTCTTTTAGACATTAAAATTCAAACCTTATTCATGGTGTTAAATGGATTGTTATAGGTCTTATTAGTGATTAAACCTAGAATATTCTTTTTTGACATTGTATTTCTTAGGGGATTCCATGTGGTATAAGTCTTGACAAGTCATGGGACTTCACTCCCTTCTTATTACTCTAGTTCCCATTAAAATCAAGGGTACCTTTATTTTTTAAATCCTATAGAAAGCATGGGAGAAGCATAAGCGTTATCTTACTTAGATAGGTGAGGGTTTCAAGAATGTCCTATCCATTAACTCCTAGTCTCTCTAGTGGTCACCTTGCTTAAATTTTCATAATTTTACCTTTGCCTTAGTCCCTTGGGTTAAGGGATTAATATTATTCAAAAAAGGTGTGAATTTTATAAGTGAACTCTTTTGAAAGGTGAATTAGTCTTGGATCACTTGGAAGTAAATTCAAAAAAAAAAATCATTTAAATAATTTAGATGCATAGGATATAACATAAATTCAAGGGTCCATATTTGATGAATATTTACACAAACTAGGGGTCAACTCTATAGAAGGATTGGCATTAGCCTATGACCACCCCCTTCAATTGATATTCTCCTCAGTTGGGTTATAATTTACTATCCCCTCAACATAATCTAGATGAAATGGCTAACCTTAGATGGAATATCTATTCTAGTTATAGGGTTTGGGCCAAGTTATTTAACACTATGTGGATTGCTATCATTGAGCCCAAAAAAGTGCATTTTTATGGTGTCTCCTTTATCAAGGTTTATTTTTGGGTGACTAGCTCAAACATCTGGGGTCTCAAACCCCATCTTTTTGGCTTGTCAAAAACTTGAGACTTTTAAGCATTTTTTTTTTCTTTTTTTCTCATGCATAATCTATGCTACATTAGATTCACTCCCTTTTTTAGCCTTTCCAACCTAAATTCTTTACATGGAAAATGGTTCTCTTTAAGGACTCAACTTTGTTTCCTGAAAAATATAATAGATTTTGGTAGATATTTCAAGATGATATTTTATTTAAAATATGTAAAGATAGAAATTATGTTTGATTTAATCATGAAGAGTTGGAACATAGTTTTTTTGTTACTAATAAAATTACTATTCTATCTAATGTTACTCTTAAAATTCAAATCTAGACTAATAATTTTTTCTTGTAACTTAACTAACTCTATCATTTTCTCAACCACTAGGAAAATTTCTTATGCATGGTTAGTTGTGAACCTCTTGAGCCTCCACACTATCCTATGCCTCCCTAAGGATGAGGGCATGGATCATGCCAATAGGATTCTATAACCAAACATAGGATTCACTCTCCTCATTAGTCACCACTTCAATGGTATTCCCAATGATGTGGTGGTTTGAATGGCTCTTTTAGATCTAGAGGTGATGGAAGGGGTTAGGGCTATCCTCTCCTAAATCACAATGGTGAAAATAAGGGTTAGAGACCTCCTCCCAAAGGCAAATTTATATGAATAGATCTATAAATATCTCCTCGAATACATCAATATGATGAATTATAATATCAACAAACTAATGGTTTCAATCCCTTAGTTGTAGAGGCAAATCCTCTTTCTTTAGGAGGATGGGGTGATAAGCCTCAGGACCCACCATCTCCAATACCTCCTATGGCATCCATGTTTATTACAATTTCTTAATTTTCCCCTTCATTTATTTTTGTTCCTTATTTGATGTGATGTTTTTTGTGTGGTCATTTATTGACCACCTTTTAGACATTTCTTGAGGTGTTTTTTCCTTTGGTATGGATTTGATTGTGTGGTGTGAATTTTCTGACCACTTTTTTGTATGATTAGTGTTGTATCATATCTTTATTTTATTAATATATATATATATATGCTCTTAAATCCAAAAAAATGTAAAATAATACATTCTGAAACTAAATGCATATCCACAATATTACCACCTAAATAATGCATCCTTCTAAGAATATACATATGTATGAAATAGGTGAGACAACTACAATGGATCCTTTATCTCTAGATGAAAATAAGTAACTAAACTCTAAGGGCACATAGATATGCATAAGGAGAAATAACCATTACCAAAAGAGCCAATAAAACTAGAACATCCCCAACATTTGAGTTTTCTTTTTAATCAATAATAAGAAAAAATATGGACATATTTAGGATTAATTGATAGTGATGATAATAAAACCTATGATATGATAGATGAGAAAATGTGAAACTTAAAATTTGATCCACTTGACCACCTATCACATAACCTATTTGAACCTATGGGTCCTAACACATATAAGTTAAACCCACTTGAAAAAAATACAAAATTAGATTCAGTTAAGGACAAAGTAAAAATAACACAAGAGCATGTAAATTTTTGTTACTCCATACACCCCTCTTGGATAAAAATATTGAGTCGATATTATAAGGTTCAAATGTAGTTTCATCATGTGAATAATGTGGAGTCTTCTAAAACAGATTCATAAAAACTTTTATAGATCAAAACATAATAAGATACTCTAGATATCATGTTATCCATGTTACTTGAGCATATAATTATTTATTTACCTTTTACTAGACACATCACATAGTAGACTTATACAAATATAAGACATAGTACCATACTATAAATATCATTGAATCAGTGGTCATCATACCAATCAATGTGAGACACTAAATAACCAAATTCAAAAATATAAGAATGAAGGATGCATATACCTTGTGTTTGACATGAGAAAAAGGTAAAATCCTTCCTATCTTTTAGAAAAGAACTATATTTGAAAGCAACCACATCATGAGGATTTAACTATTACTACTAATATTGATGGGGTATAATGCCACCATATCCAGTGTGATAACAAGTGGAATACAACATGGGTTACTATTTTTCTCACAGAATTAGGACATTCTATATATGAACTATTATACTCTCACTTAATGCTATAATCTTGATGATACATCTAGTTACCTATAACTTATGGCCCACGTGTGGAAACTTTGACCTTATGGATATTAGACCATGAACCATATTTGAAACTAAAGTTTGGATAGCAGTGGCTAGTCGAGTGGAATGTAAATCTAGATACTACATACATGTGTGTAAAATTTCTTAATATTGGTATAAAAAAATTTCATACAACATGATCGCCATGATTATTTACTTACACCATTGGCTTTAGGTAAACCATTAAAAATAAACATCGAAGTGGTGTTAGTTCAGTGATATAAAAAAAGCTTAAAGTTTTTTATAGGTGTTCCTACACCTTTTTATTATGATAACTTCCTTAATTATACTTTCCATCATTCTAAAAAAATACAAAAAAAAAAAAACATTCCAAATTTCCAAAAATACCAAAAAAAATCAAAAACTCCAAAAAATAATTTTCAGCACCTATATATTTTATTGACTCCTTGGAATCTATGTGTTAGTTCTATGTTGATGGATGACATATTCTATTAATCCTACATACATGTGTGTCACACTTATACTTGAGTGTGATACATGCATACACAGATACATGATATATTTTATTTTAGGTGTTGGGCCTTCCCTCTACTCATGTCATGTGGATATTAGGGGCATCCACTTCTTTGATCTTGATACTCATAGGTTATATGGTTTGATGATCACATTTCATTATTATGTTTGAGCTTACATATGTATTTACACATACCTTTATCCATGATTATATATTACACATGGTACTTAATATGTTATACACTTGACATTTTTTCCTAGGACATTTGATCCCTAGGTTACTATGTCATGTTAATGTTAGTTTCTTATGCTTTACTTTATGCACTTCCTTGATTTTATTTCCTTGATATTGCATTCCTTGTTGTAGCATTTGAATATATTCCTTTTCTTGTGTCCCCTGTGCCTATGTGTGATTTATTTGAAATTTGCATATGTTATTGTCTATTTTATGGATATTTTAATATGTCATCCTTGATTTTATGTACATTTTATTAATCATGTAACTTTTATTTTACATCATTTGAACATGCCCCTTGTTTTTGGTCTCCTTGGACCATTGCATTTTGACTTGCTTTTGAGTGCTCTTGTGTGTGCTTATTTACTTGTTAAGATTGTACTATTAGTACCTATATATAGACATGATCCTTATCATGCATCTTAGGCATTCATGTGATCACATTGGTTATATGTTCTTCAATGTTATATCTACCTATACATGTTCCTTCTGTGTGCTACATGGTTTCAATCATAGATTATACAATTGTCTTATCCTTTTGAGGTGAGGTAAATACCAGTTATTATCTTTCCCTCACCTGAAAGGGGTCATATTAGTGGGGGCATGTCATAGAGGCATGTTATCCACACTTATCATAATTTTTAGATTCAGTTGGGGCATGATTTATAAGCATGTTCTCCACACCTATTCAGTATTCAACATCTCCAGATTATAGTGGGAGCAAGTTTTGGAAACATGTTCTCTACATTGGTACTTATATCAGTTTTCATATTTATCCACATATAGTGGGTGCATGCTTTGGAATCATGTTATACACACTTACATAGTTTTTTGAATTAGCCAAAGCACATAGTTATATGATTCATATTCACAATTATGGTAGAATTTTATACATTGATACCATTGTTATACATAGTTTCAGCATGAGACATATCTAAGGTGCATATGCTATACAATTTGTACCTAATATTACAAAATATAAATCACTTTTAGATTCTAAATTACTTTTATGGACTGATACCACATCATATATTTTTACTTACTGATACCCTGATCATATTTTTACAAACTTTATTGAGCTAGTCTACTATAGTAGTTGGTTCACTTTTTAGTATGGTTGAAGTGATTAAATCACTCAATATTTCCAAGTTTTCAATTTAGAACTGATTGTATCATCCAACCTCACTAGGTTATAATTATCATGGGTTACATTATTGAGTTAAGCTCAACTGTCATGAGACAACTCATTTTTTATCTAAGTTTGGGGGCATGTGCCTCTCTCTCTCTCTCTCTCTCTCTCTCTATATATATATATATATATATATATATATATATATATATATATATATAATATGCACTTCCAATATTTATCTATATTTATCCTAATCTTAGTTTTAGAGATTTACAATGATACATAGTTTTCAAATCAACTTGCTAATAGGCAAGGTGATTACATCAACATAAAGTATACTCCTAAACCTTTTTCTTTCAATTTAAATCTATTTCAATTACTTCTAATTATATATTATATACAATAATTATATATTGTAACATACTCTTAGTTGTAAGCTAGTCACCAACAAAGCACTCAAGTTGGGCACATTCAAATACAAGGCATGTTACAAACACATAGGTATGCATTCTTTTATTTTAAACTAGAAATTTCATTACTAGATTACTGGGGGGATGGAAATGACATTTATGGATTATATATCACCTCAATTTGTACACTTGGAAAACTTAGACCTTGGTCATTCCTTTTAGTTCTAAACTATTTATTACTTTCTCAAGTCTTGCATCTACTTTATCTCATGCCCCTTGGCCTATTTATTATTTAGAATAGTCTTATGTTGATGACCTAGGCCTTTGATATTTCCTAGAATACTTAAATTGTACTTATCTTCCACTTTTTTAATTTTCTATCCTATACATACTTTCATGTTCCTTCAACACTAATGTCTAGGATAGACACTACTATCTATGCTAATGTCCTAACCTGACATAAATTTTCAGTTCCCTAAATTCATTTATTTTACAAATGAAATATATCTTAATAGTTAACCTAAGTGCTTTAATGTGAGTTACTTATCCAAAGGGATTGATATAAATATAAGATCAACCCTCATTCATTCCTCACCTAACATTCAAAACAATGCATTCAAAGAGCATTCAATTGAACAAAGCTTCCCTATTTATTCATATTTCCATATCATTCATAGGGAAAACACATCTATAGGTCTAAAGTACTAAAGGCTTAGCCTAAGAGCTTGATTTTATAAGTTACAAGTTAGGTCACTATTGTACTTTATTTTCACACATTACATGATTCACACATAATCCAACATGTAGTTAAAACTACATTAGTCTAAAGACCTCTTCAAAGTATTGGCTATGTAGGCAATGCTCATTGATAGAGGGTTATTTTGGGTCAGCTCGACACTATGTGCCCACTAACCCATTTTTTCCTAAGTTTAACATGAAAATGAATAACTACGATTTTTTTAATTCATGAGGAGTGATAGTCCATGACCAAAATTTGAATGTACCAAGTTCACCATAAATATGAAGAACTAGGGTTTTGAATATTCATGAGGAGTGACAGTCCATAACCTAGATTTGAATGCACCATGTGAATAAGAAATCTATAAAGGAGAGATTAGTATTGTGTTAGTCTCATAAAATAAATGAAATAAGCACACTGAATCCTAACACCTCTATCCTAGACACTAGAGAGAGCTTAGGTAACAAAAATAAAATGAAAACAAAATAAAAACATAAAAGACACAACTTGTTTATCTTCCTTGGGAGCTCTAAATGACTTTGTTGAATGGCCTGCTTGGCTTGTGCATCAAGAATTATTTGACAATGGAGGTTTTTTGGCTCCTTCTCTCCTTAGCACCATGGATTGGGTATTGTTTCTTGGCTTAATATTTGTGTATGGTAACATTACTTGTATGAGTCTTAGGTATGAGCTTGTATTTATAGCCTTAGTAATTAACTCTTACCTAATGTGAGTTAAGGTTGAGTTGAGACTAACTCTAATTGAGTTAAAATTTGTCATGAAATTATGACTTTAAGTTACTAGTCATATTTCTCAAATTAAAATGTTGAGTTGAGACTAACTCTAGTTGAGTTAAAAGTTGTCATGCAATTATGACTTTCAGTTACTAGTCATAGTTCTCAAGTTAAAAGGTTTAGTTGAGACTAACACCAATTGAGTTAAAATTTGTCATGAAATTATGACTTTCGGTTATTAGTCATATTTCTCAAATTAAAAGGTTGAGTTGAGACTAACTCCAATGGAGTTAAAAATTGTCATGCAATTATGACTTATAGTTACTAGTCATAGTTCTCAAATTATAAGGTTGAGTTAAGACTAACTCCAGTTGAGTTAAAAGTTGTCATGCAATTATGACTTTTAGTTACTAGTCATAGTTATCAAATTAGATATTTTGGGATATCTTGAGATATTTTGACAACTCGTAAAGATAATGATGAAAGGCTTGATATTTTTATTTTTGAATATCCTTTTTAGATATTCATTAATTTCAAATGGATAATTAAACTAAGAATTTAATATTTTTTAATTAATTAATTGATTTTGATTAGTCTTTTTTCTCTTTCAATATTTAATTAAGTGTGCAAGTGCCCCACTTAATAGGTGTATAGGCCAAATTGAGAGTTGTGATGTCACAAGGTGATTAGGGATGAATCTATGAGATGTTAATATTGCATATGAGATAATACCCCAAATAGGTATGCGTCAACATGATTACAAGCTTTGATGAATGATTCACAACCAAATTTGGTATGTTCAGTGATTCTTAGGCTTAATTTACAATGTTTGGTAAGAATCAGTGTGAAGTCCAATCCGAAGCTAGTTATGGCCAGTTTTGGGTGTCTATACACCAAATCAAAGGTGAAATTAAATTCAAAAGAATTTAGTTGGTCACATCCTTTTAAAATAGATATTATGTATAGGAAACTTACGTTGAACCTAGATAGTAGCATTGGCATAACCATGCTAGGCTAACATTAGTGTCAAGAGCTCTAGAAGCATTAGATCCATTATCTTACAACTATTTTAGAATCATCTTCCAACCTACTTTCTACCTATTCCAGATCCAACACTATGTTAGCATTAGAACCAACTAAGAATATTAATTCTTTGTTAGTTTTATGCATATCTTAGTTGTATATTATATATTTAGTTTATTCTCAACATAAGAAATTTAGTTTATGTTTATAACTGAGTTTAGCACCCAACTAGCCTATTATAGATCTGATTATCACCCTCGTGCATTATATTATATATATTTCTAACCCTATCTAACCCAAGTTAGGATCCTCATCCATTTTAGGGTTAAAAAAATTGTCAAATAGAACTTTAAAAACATTTCAATGTAGGACCAAGTAAAATTTTATGTTTATTTTTTATGATGTTGATTGCATATTCTAGCTACTTTGTATTAGCATCTAGACCATTGCTATTAAATATAGATAATTTTATTTCATAGTTTCATCTCTATAAGATGATGTTTTATAAATTTTTGTACTTTAACTTAATCTTCCTATGTTTTTACACATCTTTTGCATTTCATGACTTAATCTTTAAATAAATAATTTTAATTATAGTGTAAGTCATGAGCTTGATGAAGATCATATTCACAATGTTTTACATACAATGGTCATGATCACTATTTTAATGTTCTTTCTAAGGACTTAGGACATTTTGTGTTTCTATTTAAATATTATATAGTTTCATTCTTAAAAACATTTTTATCATAAACAATTCCACTCTAGTGCCATGTAATTTAAGAATTCCTTGGTTTCTAAGCTAGCAATGCAATAAACAAAAAACCCAAGATCTATATGCAAATAAATAACTATAAACATATTTTTTTGCCATGTTTATATGCAAATGCAAAAGTTTTTTTTTTTTTAAATTCCTTTCATTTCTACCTTAATGACAATTACAATAATTACAAATATGTGATCATATAATCAAATATGTTGATTTTTAGGTATATAAAAAATAACAAATATAATTTTGTCCAAGTTGAGAATGGTTTTATTCTTAATATGTATTATATTAAAAATTTATTATAGATATAATTTTCTTTGAGTGATATGATGTGGTTTGAGAAATGATTAAACCTATTATAAGGCAAAACATGTCAATACATTTTTAATTATGTAGTGTGGCAAAATGTGCTTTAAATAGACAAAGATATTAGTTGGAACTAAATATGTTTGAGATCATAAGTGAAGATTAAAGAATATAAAAATAATTTGAAATGGGAAAAAATATTTATGATAAAAAAATTGACTCATTAGGATTTTACTTGGCTATTATGAAACCAAGCAAACAAAGAAGTAAAGTATATACTAAAGCGATATGACCTTGACTAAACAACTTTATTACTTGATTGCAAAGTTCTCTTTGTAAGTTATGACAAATTTATATGTCAAATGTACAGTTTCATTGAACATGGTGATGGCATACTGATCTTGAATCCTATTTAAATAATTGACATAAAATCATCAATAAACAAATAATTCAAGATTGTGTTTTTGATGTTAACAAGAATGAAAACTAGCATAGTGATAAAATAATTCCTATGTAGTGAACAAAATAATATATAATAAATAGGATATAAAATTATACAATTTGGGTTGTTTAGATAAGGATGAAGCTTTAAATATTTGATTAAAATTTTAGAAGGTATTGCAAAGCATATGTTTCCCATTCTGGATCATAAATAATACACCTACAGCAGATAAAAACATGTGAGGACATATCCAATCACCTAGTCTATAAAGGTGTTTACTATTGAATAATAATAGTTCAATACAATGATATTAGGAGTAATTAAGTGTGTCTAAGATCATGAGAAAAGATAAAGGAATCTAAATTAATTACTTTAAGCATATATCTTATAATACTAGAGATTTTATTTATGATGAAAATTTTCTTCCTTTGGTTTAGGCACACCAATTTTGTGATTTGATCCTATTTTGGAAAAGAACAATAGGGGATTCACATAAATAATGTATATAAGGAACAAACATCATGAAACCAAGAAAATTAGAAAGTGTATACTAAATACATATGCCTTTTACTAAAGAGCTTTATTTCTTACTTGTGGAGATTTATATGCAAGTTGGGGATTTTTAGTATGTCAAATGTGTAGTTACATTGTACATAATAATTGCATTCTGATAATGAATATTGCTTTAAAAAGTGATAGAAACATATCAATAAATAAATAATTCAATATCATAAATTTAATGCTAACAATAATAATGATAACTAGTATGGCATAAAAACTATTCCTATGTAATAAATGAAAGAAGAGAAAAGGAACGAGATGGAAACTAATAAAATTTGGTTTGTTTAATGAAATTTATAATGGTCATTATGGATAATTGCATGTTAAATAGCTTTCACAAGTAGAATAGATGGATCAGTCTTGAACATATGCAATTACACAAGGCCAAAAAAATAATGTATGAAGCATATGTAAAGAGATGAGAGGTTTGTTCATTTCATGGATTTTGATAGAGATAAAAAAGTCACATGCAAAATCAATTAGATACATGTAATGTCTTATAGATAAATTGATAATTAGTTTACTTTGTACAAGATAAGAAGTAATTTTTTTAACCATAGTATGGTAAATCAATAAGCAATGTTATAGCAATTCTTAGACATGTGCAAAGATTTAAAGCATTTTAGAGGTATACAAGACTTGAATATGTGTTCTATGAATGGCTTGCAAAAAAAACATGGGTTGATATTTTTTGAAGATGACATAACTTTGTCAATTTTTTTGTCCATGTTATTGTCTAATAGTTTATTTATAATTTCTGATACATCTATCCTTGTCTTTTTTTGAAATCTATTTATAGTGCACGTGTTAAAGATATATATACATGTGCACTTTTATATTCTACAATACCAGGCATTATTTTTTAGGTAAGGGGTTTAACATAAAAGTAGTCAGTATTTTGGTGGCCAATAGATGGCATTATTTTATGTTTAAGATAAAAATGTGGTTCTTGTCCAATGTTTACTTTAAAAAAATTTAATGGGTGGTATAAAATAATATTATTTCCTATAATCTAATTGGTCATAAGATTTACATCTTAATCCAAACTTCATGTGGTTTGAAGCAACATCGACATGACAAGGATGGTGTGACATAATTGTATAAGATATAACTCTTATTTGGTATTAAAGGTTAAATTTATGGAGGCCTTCTTTATTAATGAATTTTATTGTCTGTTATTGAATGATGGATTTTTTTCATCACATTGCATTATAAAAAATTGATGTGTATGGGGGCATATTCACAGGGTTGTAATGATAGGGCTTTTCATTCTAGGTAATTTTTTATTGCAATGGTTTGTTTAGTGTTTTTTTTGGGTCATTGCATGTTGTTTTCCATGCTTAATGATACATTTTATTGTTTGTCGTGCTAGATTATTTGGGTTGTTGTGACTAAGATTTACATTTTAGGTAATTTGTTTTTTATTGCAATGGTTTGTTTAGTATTTATGTTGGGTCATTACATGTTATTTTTCAAGGGTTTATTTAGGGTTTTTACTAGTGGTTGCATATGTCTTGAGTTGTATTTTTTTACTCATTATGTTATAAAAAATTTATAATTTATTTTTGATGCTTTGGTTTTATTGTTATGCAAGTTGTTTGCAGAGCATATATTCAAGCCTTGTATACTAGTCTATTTTTTTTTTACAAGGATAAAAATCATCTTCCACTTTTCAAGGCTTGACATCATATTCTAGGCAAGGCATTCAAATCCTTGTAATCTTTTACTATGAAATTTTTATTTGATATGCATGGATCAACTATGGATAGATATAGTTTCAAATCAAAATGAAAAAAAAAAGACTAAAACCCTAGATTACTAATTCTAGGTAATTAATCAAATTTGAAAAAAAAGGTTCCTCTAGACATAGATGTAAGATGTTTTTTCAAAAACAAAATAGTGTAAAAGAACCTTTAGGCTATGTTTTTTTTAATTCTTAAAATATTTACAAGTCTTGAACATGCATGTTGGGAAATGTCTTGGCTTGGACCTTTTTTTGCATGTTATTTTTTGGGGCTTTGTTTATGATTTTTGTTAGGCCTACCTTTATTTTTTTCAAGTACTTTATGCTGCATGTATTTAGGTTAACCAAAGGTTTATTTAGGTTTTCCATTCAGGGTTTAATATGTTTGAAACAAAAACTTCTAGACTATGCTTTTTTTTAACATACTTTTTGGGTTTTGAAATAATGCATGTAAGAACAAAATAACATGATAAGATATGCAATTTTTATTTTTATTTTAAATCTTAGTAACAAAAGACTTAGACATATGTAGATATTTCAAGCATTTGATAGGTATACAAGACCTACCAAACATTTTTTTATTGCATTCTATCTACATAAATGCAATATTAAATTGTGAATTAAATATGTGTATTAAAAATGGCTTGAAAGAACATAAGCATAACATTAAAAATATACTTTATCATTATTATAACATAACGATCAAATAATCATAGATCAAGTCATATGTAATGTAGTTTTAGCCATAGCCAAAGAAAAATCTATGTAAAAAAACTAATAGGTTATGTATTTTATGGTGTGCTTAAAATATTTTCAAGTCTTGAACATGTGCATTGAAAAAGGGCCTGACTTAGACCTTTTTTATTTTTTCATGTTATATTTTAGGGTTTGTTTCTAATTTGTGTAAGTCTTGCCTTTTTTTTAATTCATTTGCAGTGCATGTATTCTAGTTCACCAAGTATTTATTCGGGGTTTACAATGGGGTTGCATATGACCAATGCTTATAAAAATGCTCATTATGTTATAACAATGATACAATACATTTCTAATGTTTTAAATTTATTGTTATGTATATTTTTCTACACTATGCATATTTAAGGCTTGTTTTTTCATCTACTTCTTTCATTTGTAAGTCTTGGCATCATCTCTCAACCAAGGCATCCAAGTCTTTGTAATCTTTCCCTATCGTATTTATTGTTGCATATACAACCTTTATTTGGATATCATAGGTGAGGATTTTATCAACTTGAAAAAAAATACCACTTTTTCGTGTATCTTGTACAAAAAAATAAATTACATGGTTTAGTTTTGGACGTACATGATAGCACAAGCCAACAAAATGAAAAACAAAAGTAAAGCTAAAATAAACATATTTTTTATTTCAATTAATGTTAACTTCTTGTTGATTCTATTTTTGTTCTATGTATATAAACTAGTGTCATATGATAAATCCATTTCAAAGAATAAACAAATAAAAAATCTTACATTGGACCTTGCCTCAAACCATGTAAAACTTGTAGTGTAAGTCATATGTCCTAACTAATTATATTACAATAAATAATATTATTTTATAACATCTATTAAAGCTTTGAATATGTGTATTATAAGTGGATTGCAAAAAAATACATAGGCAAAGAATTGACAATTTGTTTTAGCATTGTTATAACATATTAAATAAATAACCATATAACAAGACATATGTAAGTTTTGTTTCTATTTTTATGTATACCATTTGTAGTACACACATTCAAGTCTTGTACATCTGGTAAATGCTTACAATATTTGCATATGTCTACAAGTTTTTGTTATGAAAATATCTTTCTAAAAGCATTTCCTATCTTGTGACTCTATGTTGCTAGCCAACAAGATTATTTTGAATTTGTCTACAATAAAAAGCATAGTGCTTATGCAACCTGGACTTGCATTCTATTCAATGCATCATATAAAATATTATTAATTATTGTAATCTCATGAAACTTCAACTCTTTTTATAACAAAAATCCTTGAAAATATCCAATGTTCAATGACAAACAATAAAATGCATTAATATGCATGACCTCCATATATATAACATTAAATATCAAATAAGATATGAACCTTGCATACTTATGATGCAACATTCTCACCGCAACAGCCATGTCTCCAACCACATGGGCATTTTAATAAGTTGTAAATATTTTTACCAATCAACTTAGACAAAATACTATTTTCTTATACCTTATGTTAAGCATATTTCAAGTCAACCTTAGATAAGCAAAAATATGACAAGATATGGTATGTTTTAAAAATATATATCTTTGTAACAAAAATTTTAGACATGCAAATATTTCAATAATTTATCAAGTATCAAAGACTTGAAAACACAAAAAATGGTCTGTATCTTTATTAAAGCATTGCTTGACTTCTTTTTTTTTTGCATGCTATTTTATAACAGTTTTTTAAAGGTTTTTTCTATGTTTAGCTTTGACCTAATGTTAAGAACATCATATTGAAAAATAAACTACCTGAAATGTAAATCCCCTTCATAAAAACCCTTTGGATACACTTTTGGATAACATTGTTGGAGCATAAAGAGCAAAAAAACCATAGATCAAGACATATGTGACCCCAAACACAAACCTTAAATAGAAACTTAGTCACTTGAAATACATGCACTACAAATAGATTATAAAAAACTTAGCCATGCCTAGCACAAAATCACAAAAAAACCCTATAAAATATAATGAAAAAAGAGTCCAAGCCAAGCCATTTCCCAGTGCACATGTTCAAGACTTGTAAATATTTTAAGTGCACCAAAAAAAATAGCCTAAATTTTTTGTTACACATATTTTTATTTGGCTATAGCTACAAGTCCATTACATATGACTCGATATATGATTGTTTTCTCTTTATGTTATAACACTACTAAAGTAGATTGCTAATGATATGCTTATGTGGATTCAATCCATTTGCAATACACATATTCAATTCACAATTAAATATTGCATTTGTGCAGATAGAGTGAAATAAAAAAATGTTTGGCAAGTCTTGTACACCTATCAAATGCTTGAAATCATTACATATGTCTAAATGTTTTGTTACTAAGATATATTTTTTAAAACATTGCACATCTTGTCATGTTATTTTGTTATTACATTCATTATTTCAAAACTCCAAAATCCTAAGTAAAAAAACTAGAAGTTTTTGTTTCAAATATATAAAAAAAAACATAAAACATGTATGTTTAGAGTTACATTGAACATTTATGTTCAGAACAAAAAAAATGTCTAAAGCATTCAACATTTAGTGTTGCCAGGCTAAAGTTTACACTTATTTCATCTTTTTTCCCCCTTGTCATTTTTATTTATATTTATTCACTAAGGAGGAGCTTTTTACTTTACCAATAAGATCAAATTATCCCCCAAGTCCCCACCACTAGTCCTAGGATGCAGAAAATGATTCATAAGTTGTATTTTGATGCCTATTGAGGCATATAACTCATTTGTCTAGGCTATTTTATAGCTAAAATATCATGAAATATCCAAAGCTAGAAAGTTAATTTTTGAAAAAAATATTGATTTAATTATATTAAATTTGTGAATTAAATTTATGATCTTTTTGTATACTTTCACATTTTTACAAGGCCATAGATTTTGAGGCATTTAATTTGAGCATATAAATTTATTAAATGCACTTAAGACCTTTTATCCCAACTGCTCAATACATATCTTACATCCATACCACCATTGAAAAATCCCTGAATTGTATTAGATAAATATATAATTGAGCTTTGAGAGAATTGATAGCTGGATTCCAAAGAACCAAACCTAAAATAAAAATAGTGTCTTCACTCAAACATGCAACATTAAGTTGCTTAGAAACCTAATGTGAATAGTATGTATGGAAAACATGGAGCATGGGTAAACTTATTTTACATAGATAAGTGCATTTAAAATTATTGGCTCAAGATTTATTTTTTGGATTCTTTGCATACAAAGTTGAAATGACACAACCCAAGTAAAATGTAATTATTTTATTTCATGTTATAGTCAACAAAACCACTAAGCTCTGACATGTTATTTTATTTTTTACATACACTCTTCTATTTTATTTATTTTCCCTGACAACTGAAATTATATTTGTGCATAGCTCAACCATGTACTATAAATAATAATTACACAGACAAAGGTCACAAGGACTTGAATGCCTTGGTTGAAAGATAATGCCTAGCTTAAAAGTTGTGCTACATGGATTATTTTTTCAAACAAACATCTTACACCTACATCCAAAGGCACATTATTTTTAATATATTTTCTTAAATACTTAGTATCAGCAAGTTAGTGTTATAGTCCTTTTTTTTCTCACTACCATTTGAAACTATATCTATCCATATCTAGTCCATGCATAGAAAATAATAATTACACATGTAGACATTACAAGGACTTGAATGCCTTGGCTAAAAAATTATTCCTAGCATTACAAATGAGAACAACAGACAAGTATACAAACCTTAAATATAAACACTAAAAATGGGTTGCATAATAATAAAATAAAAGCATTAGCAATCTATTTTAGCATTGTTATAACTTAATTAGTAAAGAAATACATTTCAAGACATATTCAAACCCTAATAGAAGCCCTAAATAAATCCATGGAAAATAACATGTAATGACCCATCATAAACCTTAAACAAACCATGGAAACAAAAATCAAATTACCTCAAATGCAAAGATCTATTGTATCAACACTCTAAATATGTACATGTGCTTAATACCTGATAATATCCACACCCTACATATTTATGCCACATCATCCTCACCATACCAACACTGATTCAAACCATGTCAACCATCCAATAAGATGTAAGTCTTCTAACCAATTAGATTATATGAAATAATGTTATCTTATACCACCTATTAATAAACTTTCAAGTTAGGAGAGGAAAATAGCGATGGTGGGCTGGGAGCGCATGAAAGCACCCTGTGTCTGGTAGCCAAGCTAGGGCATCAGGCCCTAGCTTGTTTCAGCCATTTTGAGGACTGTGTAGGGTGAGATGGCATGTGGGTGCGGGTGGGCAGAAGTAGTAAAAGGAGTTTCCATTAGGGAAGGAGTAGATTAGAGGGAAGCATCCATGGCTTTATAGGGGCTGACTCAGGCCAGATTGGAAAAGAGCTACAGTGAGGCTGTTGGGAAGAATAAACAGGGGCTGGACCCTAGAATGGAGGTAAATGCTGATTTTAATCAAGTTCCAGGATTGTTTGACACAAGCACAGCTGGGGGATCAAGAATTACCAAGGTGAATGGCTACTTGGAGCATTGTAAGGAAAGAACAAAGCTGGTTATCCCATTCAACATGATTGTTGAAGATGTGGAGTATTACTCCAAGCATTCACTATACTACAAATTCTTGGGATTATGCATCTCTCTTTATTTTTTGGAGAATTGGGCTAGACGTGTGTGGGAGCCAGAGGGTGAGATGGAGGTTACCCTGCTGGCCAATAACTTCTTCATAGTCACATTCGTATGTTTGGCTGATAGGAACAGGTTCTTTGAGGGGGGTCTGTATTTCTACAATCAAGTGGGGCTCTTTGTAAAACCTTGGCATGTTGGATTTAACCCTACTAAGGAACTGCCAAATAAAGTTCCAGTTTGGGTATGGTTACCCAGGATGCCTATTAAATGTTTCCATGAGGATGTTCTCTAGATGATTGCTGCAATGCTTGGAAAACCTATGGGTTCTTCCACACAAACTTTAGGTAAGAAAATCATGACCTTTGCCCAAATTTGTGTGGAAATTGATTTAAGTAGGCCTTTGTCAGATGTAGTAGAGCTATGTGCAGGTACATACTCATGGGCACAGTAGCTGGACTATGAGACACTCCCATTCAGATGCCGCTTATGCCATGAGTACAGTCACCTGGTGAGAAGATGCCCAAAGGCAAAATTGAGTGATCAGTAGCCTTCACCCCAACCTTTATCAAGTAGTGTTGTGGGATTAGACAAAGGGAAAAAGATTGGAATAGGTACTAGCAAGGACTCTGAAGGATTTGTGTAGGTTAAGTCTTGAGGCCAAAATAGGGGCCATAAGAGGTCCCTAATGGAGCGTCAAGAGGAGGACTCGGTTAATAGGTTTGGGTTTCTGGATGAATTAGGATAGCAAGAGGACTACCTAGGCTTAGTCAATGAAGAGTAGGTTTTGGGAGGGTCTAGAACAGCTAGAGATGCCCCCATGGAACAAGTAACACCTCTCATGGAAGCTATCCTTCCTATGATTATGGAAGGATAGGTTGAGGAGTAGAAGGATATAGAATCAAATGCTGATATGGTTTCGGAAATAGAGGCTGGAACTCTTCCCATACAAGCAGGGGTGTTAGAGGTGGAGAAGAGAGGCAAGGCTCCTTCTCACCTGGGAATTCTTCAGAAGGAAGGGAAAAAAGGGGTTTTTGAAAAAAATGTTAAACTGGGGAGAAAGAAAGACCTGGAAAGGATAAAGATGATTGGGTAAAATCTGGTTGAGTCAAGGGCGGTCAAGACCTTAGACTCCCACTTCTTGTCTCCTCCAAAATGATTGTTATATCTTAGAATGTTAGGGGCCTAAACAGTGGCCCTAAACAAAAAGTTGTTCGAGATTTGGTTAGAAATCACTGTCTGGATATTCTCTTTCTTTAGGAAACTAAGGTTTTAGTGGAGTATATGATGAGTCTTGCACCCAAGCTTTGGAGGCAAGGTTTATTTCAATGCATAGGGGCACAAGGTTCTACGGGAGGTGTGGCCTATCTTTGGAATCCATGCAAGGTGCAGCCAGTGTCATGGATCGCCTTTAGGTCTTCACTTTCCTTGGTATCATTATGCATTAAATCAAGAGAGTACATTCTTCTTTTGAATGTCTATGATCCCACTAACTTCCAAGGTAAGCTTCAGGTTTGGAATAACATCCATTTAGTTCGAAGGGATTTTCCTTATCTGCCATGGATTATGGCTGGTGATTTCAATGTTATCTTGGACCTAATGGAAAAAAGGGAGAAAATGTTGGATTGGAACCATCTTCCTCTTTGCTTTGGGACAAGATTTTGGAGCCTAACCTGGTGGATATTAAGCCTTGCAATGGGAGGTTCACCTGGAAAAATAGGAGGATGGGTGACAACTTTATTGCTAAGCGTATTGACAGGTTCATGACTTTTTGTTATTGGGTGGGCAGCTTATGGTCTTTGAGTTTTGAGATCCTAGATTGGAGAGGCTTCGACCACTGACCAATTAAGCTTCACATTTCTTCAAATTGTATGTAGAGGAAACCGTCATTCAAATTCAAACTCATGTGGCTCAGGGACCAGGCTTTGTTTGGTTGAGTTGCTAATTGGTGGAGAATTGGGAGGCCGTCGGCTGGTACAACAATGTATAATTTTGTTAAGTTGCTCTAATTCATGAAATATCAGCTCAAAAGGTGGAATATTTTGAGTTTTGGGAACATCTTTTAGGAAAAGAAAGAGGTGCCAGAGGAGTTAAATATCATTACCAGGATGATTAGAGAGAAGGGGTTGTCTGACTCTTTATTGAGGGATGAAGCAAGGGCTGTTAAGAGGGTGGAAGAATGGGAGTTGAGGGAGGAAATTTTTTGGAAGCAAAAAGCTAGGGTCAAGTGGCTATAGGAAGGGGACAGGAATAAAGCCTTATTCTTCAACTCGGTGAGAGCCAGGAAACATGGAAATATGATAACTTCTTTGGTTTTGGATAGTGGAAAGACTATCTCTTCTATGAGAGCCATGTGTAATGAAGCTATTCAGTATTTCACTTCTATTTTTAGAGAAGAGGGACCAAGCGGAACTGCTACTGAGGATTAGATACTCTCCTGTATACCCAATTTAGTTTCTTGGGAGATGAAGGAGTAGCTGATGCATCCCATTAGCATTGAGGAGCTTAAAAAGATTATCTTCATGATGAAAAAAGGTAAGGCACTAGGCCTAGATGGATTTTTGATTGAATTTTTTTAGGAGTCTTGGGAAATCATCAAACTAGATTTGTTGGTTATAGTTCAAGAGTCTCAAATTAGTAAACAAATGCTTCGATCCTTGAACTCGACCTTTATGGCTCTCATTCCCAAGAGAGAAGGGGCTGATTGCCTAAGTCAATTCAAGCCTATTTCCCTCTGCAATGTTGTCTATAAAATTATATCAAAGTTGATAGTTGAAAGATTAAAAAAGTGGCTGGGGGTGCTGGTCTCAGAGGAACAAAGTGGCTTTATGGAGGGGCGGCAGATTTTAGATGGGATTGTGGTGGCTACTGAGGCTATCCACTCTATGTCCAAGTCCAAGGAGAAAGTGATGTTCATGAAGCTGGACATGTTTAAGGCATGTGATAGGGTTCAGTGGTCTTTTCTTCAGAAGGTTTTGGCTGCCTTTGGATTTGAGGAAGAATGGATTAGATGGGTAATGAGCTATGTGAATTCAATTTCATTCTCTATTTTGGTGAATGGGGAGCACTCACAACTCTTTGGAGCCTCATGTGGCTTGCGGCAAGGGGATCCATTATCTCCCTAATTGTTTCTTCTTCTGGTGGAAGGTCTTGGATGGTTGATTATAAAAATGGCTAGTGAAGGTGCTATTCAGGGATGGAGGTGGGGAGGTGACCTTCCTATTCTTTCTCATCTTCAGTTTGTGGATGATGTGGCATTGATGGGAATGGATACTATGAGGGAGGTAGCCAATATTTGTAGTAGTTTGGATACTTACTTGGCTGCCATGGGTCAGGTAATTAATGAGGATAAATCATCCATTTTTTCTTCAACACTCTACCACCTATTCAAAGGAGGGTGGCTGACATTCTTTGATTCCAAATTGGTAGCCTTTTGGTTCTTTATCTTGGTATCCCTATTTCTACTAGGAGACAGTCCAAGGAATTGTGGTAGAGGATTCTAGACAAGTTCAAGGCTAAAGTGAATCATTGGACCAACAGGTGGTTATCCTTCACCAGTCAGGTATAGTTAATCTAGTCGGTGGTGCAGGTGCTTCCCTTATATAGGTGTATGCTCCAAGTGGCACCAGTGAGTTTTGTTAAGGATCTTGACTCCTTGGAAAAATAGTTTTTATGGGCAGGTAACTTGTCTTTGATGAAGTGGAGCCTGATTAGGTGGGAGGTTGTTTGCAGCCCTAAAATGTTTGGTGGCCTAGGTCTATGGTAGTCAGTCATGGCAGGAACAACCATGGCAGCCAAATTGTATTGGAGATGGTGTGAAAAACAAGATCGTGTGTGGGCTAGGATCTTGTCTTATAAGTATTTTTTTGGGGTTTCTATGAAAGATATCCCGAGATACAGCTTGTCAGGTAATGGATAGGTGATCTAGGATACTCTTA
Organism: Torreya grandis; assembly: GCA_037957365.1. Lineage (NCBI taxonomy): Eukaryota > Viridiplantae > Streptophyta > Pinopsida > Cupressales > Taxaceae > Torreya > Torreya grandis. The sequence continues at coordinate 648,366 of JARHVA010006737.1, read as the reverse complement.
AGAAAGGAGATGCTTTGATCAAGAGAGGTCTTTTCTGGATATGTAGGGGGTAATGAGGCACAATTTTGGCATGACTTGTGGGATGGTTTTCCCCCTCTAGTTACTCAGTATCCACATCTTGATGGCCTTACACAGAGATTTAGTGAGGTAGGATGGATTAAGGTGCGTGATTACAAATCCTTTATTCTTCATGGTCAATTGATAGAGGCAAGGTGGAAGGAGCGGGAAGAATGGTCGATTATTGGTATGGAGGCTGAGTGCACTGAGCTTCATGAGATCCTTACTAGCCGCTACTACTGCGCACTCAGGGAGAGTGACTTGTTGGCTTGGTCCCCTCATCCTAAGGGGAAATACATGGTCTCGGTGGGTACTAGGAGTTGATAGTGCAACAATGTGGCACTGGAGGGGAGTTCCTTGGTGGAAAAGAGTGTGGAGTAGCTTATCTTGGCTAAAATGCAAATGCTTTATCTGGACATTGACCTAGAACTACTATTTGACCTAGGAGAATATTAGATGGAAAGGCTTTATTGGCCCTTCATGGTGCGTCCTTTGTAATGGAGTGAAGGAAGAATTGTCTCATTTATTTTTTAGCTACCCTTTCACTATTCATTTATGGCATGCTTGGTGGGATGCATGGAGGTGTCAATGCTTGCACGCTTCTACCCTAGTTGATTTTTGGTCCAAATTGGGCAGGCCGCCTTCTACAACTCATTTTCTCTAGGAGGTGTGGTATGATGGTCCCATTTTTTTGTTATGGCAAGTCTGGCTTGAGCGAAACCACTGAATTTTTAAAGAGAAAAAATTGACGGTTCACTAGATATGGAGTAGAATTATTGGCATGATACAAGAGACTATGGAAGCTAAGATCAAAATCATTTTGCCTCTAGAGTAGGGAGATGTAGAATTGGCTAAGAGGTTAGTCATATAGAGTATCTCTTTGGGCTCTGCTTGCATTAGGCGTGGCTGATGTGGGAAGCAAAAAATTTAGAAGAGTGGGAAATGGACACCCCCTCTTGAAGGTTTTTTGAAAATTAACATAGATGGTTCTTCCAAAGGTAATCTTGGCCTGGCTGGGATAGGTGGGATTGGTAGGGATTCCTCTGGAGCTGTTGTTTTTATTTTTTTAGCACACATGGGAGAGCAAATGATGAACAAGATGGAAGGAGCAACTATTATGTACGCATTGAAGAGAGCTTATGAGTTAGGATGGAAAAGGGTGAAGTGTGAATCTGACTCACAAATTTTAATTAATATGATCTGGGAGAGGAAAACTAATGATATGAGCCAGCAACTATCTTTGATAGTGCAGCAGATACTTCAGATTAGTTCATTTATGGATTCGGTGTCCTTTGCTCACATTTTGAGGGAATGGAATGGAGCAATTTATTTCTTGGAAAAGTGGGCTTCTGAGGATATTGGTGGCTACAGGGTGGATGAATGGGTGTTATTTCCTGCAAAGGTGTCTTAGAACCTAGACAGGATTCTTAGTGAGCATGGAAATGGTGTTGGGATGTGACAGTTTTTAGTGTTTTGTTTTTGTGGTTTTCTTGGGTTTTTGGGGCTCTGGACCTTTTTTGTATTGTAATATTTTTGGAAATTAATAAATTTTTTACCCCTTTTAATTAAAAAAAATAAACTTTCAAGTTAACTTTGGACAAGAACCATTTTTTTTGTTGACATGCAAAATAATGCCATCTAATTGGCCACCAAAACATTAACTAATTCTTTGTTAAACCCCTTTCCTAAAATATAATGAACATAATTGAAAAATATAGCAATAGACATATATACAAATCTTTAATATCTATATTATTAAATGTTTCCAAAAAAATAAGGATAGACCTTTCATAAACCATAAACAAACTATTGGACAAAAACATGCACACATTTATTTTTTACAAAGTTGGGTCATCTTAAAAAAAGCTCAACCCATTTTTTATTTTTTGCAAAGCATTTTTAGTACACATATTTAAGTCTTGTAGACCTCTCAAATTCTTGAAATATTTTCATATGTCTGAGAATTTCTATAACATTATGTATTTATTTATCATATTATGGTTAAAAAACTTACAACTTGTCTTGCAAAAAAAAGACTATTTATCAAATTAGCTAGAAGACATTACATGTATCTAACTATTTTTACACGTGAATTTTTTTTATCTCTATAAAAATCCATGAAATTAAAATAACTCTCATCTCTTTGCATATACTTCATACCTAGGTTTTATTCTACCTTGTGCAATTGTTTATGTCCAGGACTTATCTATCTATTCTACTTATGTATCTTATTTAAGATGTAATTATTCATAATGTATGACATATGATTTAGAATACCTATTATATAGTTCACTATTTCTTTGATCTTACATTTTAAGCTTCGGTAAGCAAACCAAATTGTATTAGTTTCTCTATTATTCCTTTTCTATTATTTTGTAACTTGCAAAGAGAACTTTACAGACAAGTAATAGATTTTTTTATTCAAGGGCAAATCTCTTTAGTATATAATTTTGCTTCTTTTTTCATTTGGTTTATTAATACTCATTTCCTACATACCAAAATTTTACAAATGCCCCCATCATTCTTCATCAAAATAAGATCGATGTACATAATGCACAAGCCAAATCCCAATATGTCACTTTCCCATCAAAAATAGGTTTATTGAGAAGTGTTGTCATTAATGTCAAGGTTGATGTCATTTGATGTGATTGATGTCAAGGTATAACTAGTGAAGATGTATGGTGAGTATTCTGTGAGATATCTAGGGTATATTTTAGTGATGAATATTTGTTAATTCATGAATATTCTAATTTTTATATTTTATTTTTGGTAATTTTTTAAGGTTGGTCGATAGGATTGGATCACAAAAATTTTAAGGATATAATTATTTTTGAGGTTAGATCACCAACCCTTTACAATAATATATATTATTACACTTTAATTTACCACATATATATAGTAAAACCATCCCTCGATATCAAACAAGTTAACAAGTAAAACTAGAACCAAATGACCACAACACCAAACAACAGTGTCAAATGAAGAAACTAGATGACAGTGCCAAATGAAAGTTCTAATATAAGTATCAAATGGCAATACTGATGATAATGCCAAATGGAAGTGTTAAATGATAAAGCTAAAAAGTAGATAGGTGCTACCACCAAATAGCATATAATCAATCTGTCAAGATCCTACTCCACCAATAAGAGTATATATGCTTACCTTGTATTAGCAACTAAACACAGAATTATACCAGAATGAACAAGTAACTAGAATTCACAAATAACACAGAATATGAGAGACAATACACAATATTGTATTAATACTCATCCAAAAAGAAAATACAATAAAGAAGATGCCACTTCTTCTCACACCTCTCAGAGGCTTCCCACACCTCAAGTGTACACAGTAATTCTCAATCAAGAGTTCACTCTCCTACCAAAAATGGTCTCAACACACAACTCAAACATAGATTTGGTGTTCGCCTCTTCAACCAATCAACAATAACACTGCCAGTACACAAGTACTCAAAGTACTTCAAGTAGATCTCCCATGAACTTGCAACAACCTGCAATTCAAATGATCTCACTTACACATGTAGATCTCCTATGAGCTTGCAACAACCTGCAACTCAAATGATATTACAATGGAAGGATCTACCTTGCCTTCCTCTATTTGCATTAATTACAATACATGTCAATGGGTCTATAAATAGATCCCATACTAAACAATAACTTAGACTTCTAATTTACAATAATTATACATGCAACTCAAGACTCGAAATAGCCTTTACATGAAAACACTCGATTCAACTAACTAACTATTTGTGCAACGAATAGTTTTGGAACTGCCACAGGCAACTGACATCAATCCCTATCTACCTAGAGGTGACTGACATTGGCCGACCTCCTGTCGATGTCGATTGCCCTTTTGCACTGTAGATGACCGATGTCAGTCCCACTACCAACGCCGATATCCTTGAAACTCAGCAACCTCCTCCATGTCTACAATAGTTGAAGCTTTTAGCTCCACAACCTAACAATCTCCCACTTAGAGATAAATAGCTACAACTATACCTATACATGTACATCATCTAGTTTGTTTCCTTGGCTTTGTATCCCTCTTCAAGATCACTCTTGAAGACCAACCACCACAAATCATGTGGTACACCTCCTGTCATCCAAATCACCTGCCACATCTGCATCTACAAACCATGTAGAAAAGAACTTGACCCTGCATAGCATGTGCACTTGCTGCTGGTCCCTCTCAGATACTTGAGACTCCACTGAACTACCCTCCAGTGCTTCTTTCCTGGATTGGCTCCAAACTTTCTGACAACTCCCACTGCTTGGGAAATCTCAGGTTTAGTACACATGTACTTAACCTCATTATGTGAATTAGAACACTGTTCATAGAACTTTCCAACCATCAGCGTGCTAACCAGTTTCACACAATCATCTGGAGACAAAATCAACTTGTGACCTTCCATGTCTCTAGAACACACTCATGCCAAAGAATCTTGCTACTCTTAGATTCCTCATGACACACCTCTAAACTAGCTTTACCTTTAGTTCAGCAACTCCCTGCATATGTGACTCTGCAACAAGCACAACATATAGTAATAGGATAATGTAGCTAATATTATCCAACTTGGTAAAGAGAAATACAATGGTCAAACCTCCATTTTCTTGCAGCTTACTCAAGACCATATACCCTGGCCTACCATCTCACGTGTCCATTCCCACTCTTCTTCATCCTGAACACCCATTCATCTCTCAGTGCTTTCTTCCAACTGGCAACTCCACCAAGAACTCTTGTTTGGTTCTTCTCCAAGGAATCACATTCCTCATCCATGCCAAGCTCCCACTATTTCTTAGATCTACCTACTCTACTTATTTAATAACTTCCTAGTTTTTGACCATCAGTGAGCTACAAGTAGTTTAAAGAAGGGAAATGATGAATTTGAGGCTTACTTACCCTTTCAATCCTCCATATGGACATTTGAGACTCCTTGACAGCTTGTTATCCACCCAAAATCCATCTCAGTGATCGATGTTGGTCACATCTCAGTCTACATCCAATCGATGTCAGTTCCATGCGACTGCCTCATCATCGACATCGGTTCTCCCTGACTGACACTGGTGTTTATGATCCCTGAGTCATTGACATCGATTGCACATGGCCAATGTTGGTCCCTGTCTAGACACTGACGTCAGTTTTCTAATCGACATCGGTCTCTGTGTTTTACTTATGAGCAATGACTTTTACCTATGAGCTCCTTTTGGATCAAAACCTTGTCCAAATCAACCTTGATCTACTCAAAATTCTTTAGCCCCTTGCGCTGATCTCTATCCATCATCTTTTCCTTGAAAACCAAGGCTTTTTTGGTCTTGTCATGAACATCGGATTTCTCAAGAAACGTCACATTCTTGTTCTACATACAGAAATCTTGATCCATGTTTTTCAAATCTAAAAGCATACCCTTTGACTCAAAAACATGCATCTCTTTCTTATTCATGTGACCAAGCCTATTAAGCCACATCTTCAAATCTACAGTTGATGTAGATAAACTAGGAGAATCAGTAATACAAGTAGATAGATAAAGCGTACCTACTTTATTACCTCTTACTACAACAAGTGCACCCTTGGAAACTTTCCAAGAGTCTGTTGTGAGAGTTACTATGCAACCCTCATCACCCAACTTTCCAACAGAAATCAAATTTTGCTTTAGGATTGGGATATGCATGACCTCCTTCAACACCCATGTGTTCCCTGTCTACAATTTCAGCTTCACTTTCCCTTTGCCAACCTTTTGACAAGGCTTACCATCCCCTAAATAAATTTCTCCAAAGTCTCCCTGGACATATTCATGAAAAAATTCCCTATTTGGGGATGCATGGAAAGAGGCACCAGAATCTAAAACCCAAGATTCTAATTTATTTAAGGAACATACCAGAGCATCCTATGCAACAAAATCTACAACATCTACTTCTTCATGTTCTTCATGCTAATCTTTATTCACCCAGCAATCTCTCTTTACATGCCCTTGCTTTCCACACTTCCAGCAGGATATTCTGCCATACCTAGACTTGGATCTCCTACCTATCTCTGACTTTGATCTCCCATGCTCGATATTCTCTCTTTGCCTTCCCCTGCTTTCAACACTCAAAGCATTCCCTAATGATTCACCTGTGCTTTTCCTGCAAATCTCTTCATTCAAGATTACACTCACAACATCATCAACTTTTAAGATCTTAGAAGTAGACGTAGTATTACTAACTACCATTACCAAACTCTCCCAACTCTCAGGTAATGAGCACAAGATTAAGAGAGCCTTAATTTCATCATCAGAAACAATATTGACTAAATTTAACTGGTTTACCAAACCATGGAAATCACTAAGATGACTATGTACAGATCCACCATCCAACATTTGCAAATTAAATAATTGCTTCATAATAAATACCTTATTCAAAGCTAAGGGTTTTTCATATAAATTTGACAAAGATTCCATCAACTGTACCATTGTCTTGGCCTGTGATAAGTTGGAAATCACAGACGATGCAAGGCTCAACCTTATAGATCCCAGAGCCTTCTAATCAAGAACCTCCCATTCTTCATCCTTCATATTCATGGCCTTGCGTGCAACCCCACCCAACGGTAAGTACAAATCTTTCTGATATAGATAATCTTTTATCTGCATCCTCCATAATTGATAGTTCTTGCCATTAAACTTCTCCATTCGTAGCTTACTTTCTTCTACCATTATTATACTCCCACTCAAACAGAAACCCCTATGAGTAACCTGTAATCAACAAACACTAACCAGATCTGATACAACCTGTTAGTAAACCCAACCAAAAGCTCTGATACCAACTGTCAGGATCCTACTCCACCAATAAGAGTATATATGATTACCTTGTATTAGCAACTAAACATGGAATTATACCAGAATGAACAAGTAACCAGAATTCACAAATAACATAGAATATGAGAGACAATACACAATCTTGTATTAATACTCATCCAGAAAGAATATACAATAAAGAAGATGCCACTTCTTCTCACACCTCTCAGAGGCTTCCCACACCTCAAGTGTACACAGTAATTCTCAATCAAGAGTTCACTCTCCTACCAAAAATGGTCCCAACACACAACTCAAACACAGAGTTGGTATTCACCTCTTCAACCAGTCAGCAATAACACTGCCAGTACACAAGTACTCAAAGTACTTCAAGTAGATCTCCCATGAACTTGCAACAACCTGCAATTCAAATGATCTCACTTACACATGTAGATCTCCTATGAGCTTGCAACAACCCGCAACTCAAATGATCTTACAGTAAAAGGATTTACCTTGCCTTCCTCTATTTGCACTAATTACAATACATGCCAATGGGTCTATAAATAGATCCCATACTAAACAATAACTTAGACTTCTAATTTACAATAATTAGACACGCACCTCAAGACTCAAAATAGCCTTTACATGCAAACACTCAATTCAACTAACTAACTATTTGTCCAATAAACAGTTCTGGAACTGCCACAGGCGACCGACATCGATCCTTGTCTACCTGGAGGTGATCGATGTCGGCTGACCTCCTGCTAATGTCGATTGCCCTTCTGCACTGTAGATGACTGACATCGGTCCCACTATCAACGTTGGTATCCCTAAAACTCAGCAAACTCCTCCATGTCTGCAACAATTGAAGCTTTTAGCTCCACAACCTAACACAATCTATAGCATCTACTCTTTGACTGAATGACAAAAATGGATGATAGAACTAAAGTGTTCCATACTTTACCATCATGGCATCTAATGGTAATGGTAAGAGGATAGGCCAATTATCATGAAAATCATTCATATTATCTTATTTTAAAGATCCAACCAAAAATCTCACACAATGCAATGCACTCAAAATATAGTTGTTTGTTGTTTTTTAGTTTGTCATAAATTTGACTTTAACTATTCAATAATATTAAAATAATTTTACATGCAAAAATACCCACTGGTATCTCACCAGAAAGAATCAACTAGAATAACATGTCACCCCCTAGATATTTTTTTGATGACAATATGCCACCACTAAAAGATGCTCCTCTAGTTTTTTATGACAATGATAATGACACTCAAGTGGAAGAAGAGATTGTTGGTTCTTGCCAAACATAAAGTTCAATTGAAACCTCCACTCAAAAATCTTCACCAAGGAAGAGAAATAAATGGATAATTGGAAGGTCATTTAAGGTGGAATAGGAAACAAAATTTCCCTTCTTAGAACTTATAGAGCCTAAAAATGTTAATGATACTCCAACAAAATGCAGATGTACAATATGTAGTTGAAAACTAGGAAAGGAACATAGAATGTAACTGAAATTGGACACAATTGAAAAACATTGTGGAAAATTATATGTGATAGTGAAGCACCTAGATAGACTAATAAAAAAAATACATAGGTGTAAAAATACATAAGAATGCATGCATGTAAGATATGCACGCGAGTATGAAAATGATAAGAAATATCAAAAACGACTTGTTGAAAAAGGGGAACAATTGAAGTAAATTTTGGAAAAGTCATGCAGTCCCTTATAAATGTGAAATATATATAGTTATCTATTCTATACCACATTCTAAAAAAAAGTAGACCTATTTCTAAATTTTTAGATTATAAGATTTTGTTTCAACATAATGGATTTCTGTTTATTCCACAATCACATTGGTCAGATAGTAGTGCTTGGAAAATGGAAAACAATTTAGCTTTGGTTGAAAAGGAAGATTTGAAACAAAATTTTCAAAATTCATTATTCATCGCACTATCAATTATTGAGGTCACAATAATTGACAACACAACCTGCATTTGTATGCATGTTTATACCTTTGAGAACTATTTAAGGCAACCTCATCTATTAGTAGTTCATAAAATGGTAGAAAATTGCAATGCAGAAAATCTTCACAAATTGGTTGTATTTAATTTGAAAGATAAATTTGGGATGGATGATTATGAAATAGTTATAAAATTGGTTTGTGTTATAGTTTATGGTGCATCATTTATATAAGGGCATAGAAATGGTTTGTGTGTTCAAATGCAAACAATAGTTTCCCCATATATGATTTCAATTCATTGCATGGATCATAGGATGAATCATGCATACAAAATAGCTATAAAATATGCCAATGTGGAAAAAGTGGAGGAGCTCATTCATGACCTACATGCTTATATGTCAAGCAGTCCAAAAAAAAATTAGAGTTCCAAAAATTTGAAATCAGAGTAACTGATGGTTAGAAATTTTTGAAATATGTTGATACAAGATGGATTTCTATGTATGAACCTATATGCTGATTTTTTTATGAATATCCATCATTAGTAGGTTTTATGTATAAATATCATCGAGAATTTGACAAGAAAAAATATTTTCTATATCATTTAATAGATTTAAAAACACTGCTGGCATTATGTGGAATACTTCCAATGCTGAAGGAAATGAATTGTTTAATGAAACATGCTCAGGATAAATCCATTAATATTGTTGACTTCATATGGCTAAGAAAATAAGTATGTCAATTTATAAATATACTATACACTTAGAATGAAAATTTTCAAAGCCCTATTTTTAGTAGTTAGCAATGTTTGATATCTTTAAAGAACCCTAAGAGTTATTTTAAGTTGAATATTAATGATCATCTTTGTTTCATTGTTAATGGCAAGGAGACACCAATGAACACTTTCTAAAAAATACCTAATCTTGTAGGCATTGAATTCGAGTATTTTTTTATAACACGTATTCTATATGACACTATTTTATCTAAAACCTAGATTAAACTAATTATAGTTTCACAAAACTTATTTTTGAAGATCATAGATCATTTTAAGAGGGATGATTTTTTGGAGGCCATGTCATTTGTGAATCTCATTTTATGGAATAGTAATAACAGTCAAAAGATGATTAGCAATTTATTTCACAAATATATAGGTTATCTTATAAAGCATTTTGATAAATCTGTAGAGGTGAATGGAGTAGAAATAAAAGGTTTTTTTAGAAAATATTTACAAACAACCCAATCAACTCATTTTGTAATTAAAATGTTTGAACAATATTATCTTCTAAGTGAACCAACATAAAATGGGGCAATTACATGGTTATGGAAAAAACTTTATCCTAGTAGTATACTGTAGGAAAATCTAAGTGGATATTTTAAATTATATGAGCTTTAACAAATAATGATTATGGGACTAGTGGAAGATGAAATAGTATTCAGTGTATTATCATTCATAAAGTCAAAACTTTGAAATAGATTGGATAAAAATTTAGAAACCTGTTTGAGATTATATGTTTCACGTTATGTTGTGGACATGTTTCCTTATGAAAGAGATTTGGAAACATGGAGTTCTCTAACTGAAAGAAGAGTCATTAGTAATAAAATGACAAATAAAGAGGATGTAAAAAATGACACTGATTATGGCACTGACATGGTAGATGCAAATATCACTAGCGATGATCAAGTTTTTATAGGATTGTTTCAACTATTAGACTATTAGTTTTTAGTTTTTGAAATCCAATTTCATTAATTTTTTTGTAGTTTATACTATTCATGTTTTAATTTATCTAATTATTTGTACGTACTTTTCACATGTTTATCATAATATGTAATAATTATTATACATTTTCTAAAATTCATTTATTTGTTTCTTGCAAAGTGTTGAATGTAAAAGATTAATATATTGTGAATGTGTTAGGGGGAACACTGTAGGTTAATATCACACAAAATAAAGGACTTATTTAATTGATTACAACTCCTTAATATGGTTCTCTATGTCTTTGATACACATTTTTATAGATCTATTTTTTCTACATATGTGATGTATTTATTGTGCCTTCATAGTACTTGATATATTCCTTTATACAGTGATTAATTTTTTTCTTTCCATTTATTTGACATGTATTCTCTCATAATTGATGTGTCTGCAATGTGTTTGATGTTCTTAATATGTTTTTGATGTGGTTTTACTCTCTTATGTGCCTTTTATATGCTTGACTCTAGCATTTTAAGTGTTAGCTATGTGTTTTTTTAAATAATTGATATCAGTTTTATTATGATTTAATTTTTCATGAATGTATTAAGTGTATCTTATCCTACTATCACATATTATAAGTTAATGACCCGGTACCTTATCTCATACATGGTGTGTTTAATCCATTTATATCGAGATGTGAGTTTCACAAGTGCATCACAATTATCAAAAGTGGGCCTAACACCATATAACATCATAAAATTGAAATTGAAATTTGTGCTCAAGCCTAACAACAAATCCATTGAAAAAACAATTCAATCGACATGGCTCATCTAGTAATTAAAATGGATTAAATTTATCAAATCAAATCCAAACTTCAAATTGTCATTCAAAATAAATTTTTTAAAACAAAACATTATTTAAAAATATTATAGAATAGATTCTCTAATACTCAGCTATTATCTAAACCACTTTCTCAGTGACTTTCTCAACCATAACATCCTTTATGCCACTATCATCCTTTAATATCCCTACCTTTTCAAGATCTTTAGCCACAAAATTAATATGACCAAGATTTTCCCTTTATTCTTTTTTAGTATCTCCTACAGAAAGTAGACTTAGATCATCAACTATCTCTACTTAAATAAGGCATTAGGATCCTATCCTTGCTCCTTAATGATTTTTCAAAGTGTGTTGTTATGTTTATTCAATAAAACAAACTTTTCCTTGAATTGAATGGTAGATAATAAACTTTTCTGTGCATTTTTTAGATGCACATTGAGGATCTCAGATTATACTTTTAAATTCTCATATTTTTACTACAATTTAAAATGAAATGTAATTAGATTTGAAAAAAAATAAGTATGATATGAAATTTGATTAAAATGAAGATACATTACCAAATATTTTTCCTTCTTTGCATTCACAATCATAACAAGGTTGACATCTTTCTCCCATTTATTAAAATATGTATGGGTTTCTACATTCAAATTCACCAAATTTTTAAGCATAATAGTCAACACATTATCATTGTAACTATTAGCAACAATAACTATCTCAGATTTAGCTTGGGCAAATAAAGCATCAATCTTTGTGAGTTCATGTTGCACCAATGAAAACAAATTTTCTTGTTGGGAGTGGTTGTTTTATTTTATCAATGCCTTTACCTAGAAATCCCACACATGTAAATTTTTTAATTCATCAATAACTCCCTCCTTAAGATTTGAAGTAATACTATATGATACCAAATTTTTAAGTGGAAAAAATGTAATGAAATCATCAAATAGGACAACATTCTCTATTGGGGTGGGACTGTGGGGTGAAGAGATAAAATGTTCCTCCTTAGTAGTCACATGAACATCTTCTCCATGGATATAATCCTGTGGATTGAAAATAGATCCAATAATATCACCAACTTTAATCCCTAGATATTCCTCATCAAGATCAATATTCTACAAATAAGTCAATCCCTGTGCACTTGATACACTTCTGATAGAGAAAGTGGGGAATTTGGAACATGATAATTATAGTATTAATTTTCTAGCTATTGGATCTTTTGGTAATGAAAGAGTATTCCCCCTTGAGTGAATTAAGTTTAGGGGTGGAGGTGGTGGCATAATGTTCCTCAGAGATTAAGGATGCCCTATAGTAAATTATTTATAGAAAAATGATAACTTTTAAAAACAAATTTATATGTTAATTTGAAATTAAAGGTTTAGTACTTGTATTTAGAGATAGTGTATCCTCAAATATATGCATTATATTGTGAGTGACAGGGGTGTTTTGAGCTAGTACATTATGCAAACTTTTAGTCATAAAAAACTATAATCAAAAATAAAAAAACCAAATATGCAATGTAAAATACCTTCCATAGAGGGTCAAGAAGGCACAATAAATGTTGGGGTTTTTTTCTATGGTGGTTGTTTCATGACCTAAATTACTACCAAGTCAAATGTAAAAATAAGACAAATAACTAAAATAATACACTTGAAATTTAAAATATAATTTTAAATTTTTAAATAGCAAACCTACATGTGGAGATGATGTTGAAGAAACTCTTACACATTTTAAAATCTAAAATGATTTCAAGGATGATTCTATAGACTCTAAATATATAGATCCTTCAATTCTATGTTATCCTTTTGAGGTAGATTATTTTTATGAGGCATGAAATCTTGATTGTAACAAATAAAGTTCAAACATTTATTAATCTTTACCCTTGTAACTATTTGACAAATAAACAAATATTAAATTTTAGTTCAACCAATAAACAAATAAATTATCCTCCTATTCCTATAGAGACAAAGCATTTGTGCTCATCTTTGGATGAAGCACAGTTGGAATCTATGTTTTTTGGAGGTCTTATAAGGCCTCATAGTACAATGCTAGAATAAAATGTGAACAACAAATAGTGGAACTAGGATTGGTACAAGTAAAATCTAATTCAAGCCTTATCCTAGCAGAAATAAAAGAGCACCAGTCATATCTCAAATTAGAAAGATAATGAATAATGTAAACCAATACCCAATAGGGAACATCTACTATCCTTCCCTATAATACTATTATCATGAGAAAAAATTGAACCATTGCTTTAAAAAAAGGTTCATTAACATCTTCCACATGGAGGCCTCTCTTTTGACTATCTAAAATGAAAGAGAAAACTAGGAATTTACATATCAAAAGTTACAATTTTAATATAAAAATAAATTTATAATTACATACCAATTTGATCAATATGTAAGCTAAAATATGACTCCAAATACTTCTTGTTAGCATTGTTTTTGAACTCATTAGGTTTACATTGTGAAATATAAGACCTATTATTATGAATCTCTTCTGGCAAGGTACCAAATAAAAGCATTCTAGATTCCAAGTTAATGGTGAAGATATTCTCATTATGGTCATAGGAATACATTAGCAATTTTAGTAACTTGATGTATATTTCATATTGGGGCATGTAAAATAGGCCATTAAAGATATATTTTGAAATCCAATCATTGTATGCATATAGTGTTGCATGATCTTCAAAATGTCTAGGCATAGTAGGTTCTTAAAAATGAATTTAATTTCCATGGATTGGGAATTGATATAGGTGAGGGTAAAGGGGGAAGAAATATATGTTATAAAATGTTAAAAATGAAAGTAGAGGGTGAGTATTTATAGGTTAGGGGTGATTGGGAAACCATATAGTAGATCAACTAAACCGGTCACTGAGTAGCATGGCCCATCATCATCATTCAATATTATATATTTAATCCATCATTCAACACAACCATCTAATGATGGACATTTGGTGCATACCAATTATACTAGTCACCCAAGGGCATGGCTCATTATTTCCTTTCAACACTATTCACTCATAATGTCATTCGACATAACCATCTGATGATGCACACCTAACATACACTAGTTACCACATACCACTTTACTCCATCATTTGACACATCTAGATAACACAATTATTCAACATTATCATCTAGTGTAGCCATCTGAAATAGGCATTTGACCTATTCATTTGGTAGAATCATTCTATGTGGTTTCATTCACTATTTATCTTTCAATGTAGTTAAATGGTTATAAGAAATAAATAGGCATTTTTTTATCCTTCAAAATCATTGTATATTCACCATCATCTATAGAGTATTTTCCATACCTATTAATCAAATTTCTCTATATTCACCAAATATTTCTAGTAGGTTTTCCACTAGGGCCTCTTAAAATTAACCCTAAAGATATGAACCATGTGACAAGAGATAATTTGAAATAAATGTTGGGGATCAACCAACAAACTTGATTACTATGTAAGCAACTAAACACGGAATTAAACCAGAAAAATAAGTAACTAGAATCAGAAACAGCAAAGAATAAGAGATACAAGAAACCACCCTGAAAACTTGTATTAAACTCTTCCAGAAGGAAATACAATGAATAAAATCACACTTTCTTCTCACACCTCTCAGATGTATAGATCTCTTTCATTCAAGAGTTATCTCTCTCAATTACAATCAATTCCAACAACCTAGATTGATACACATATACTATACAAATATCTTGTACTATTCTTGTCCAATAAGCTATGAAGATTTAATCTTATATATAATATCAGGAAACGTGAGCATGCATTCTCCATTGTTAGATATACCTCTTAATCAAGGGTTCAAATCAGTCCTACCAAAAATAAAAATGCAGACTCAATACCAATAGTTAATCTAATCATGCAAACAATCTGTTCATCCACAAAAATAGACTTTCTAGATGCACAGGTGACTGACATCGGTCCCTACCTATCTGCACATGACTGACATCAACCAATCCATAACTAACACTAACATCTCCCAGTCGACCCCTGACCGACGTCGATTGCACTTGATCGACGTCGATGATTGTGTAACTCCAGCAACCTACAATTTACTCATTTGGTAAAGCTTTTAACTCCACAACTCAACAATCTCCCACTTGGAGATAAACAGTTGCACCAGTACCTATACAGCAACATCTTCTAGCTTCTCCATCTTCAAACTCAATCTTGAAGACCAACAAAAGTTGAATGAAGATTCAACTTCTCCTTTATTACCAGCTTGGTTAACATATCAGCAGGGTTCTTGTCTATATGGATCTTTTCCAGCTTCAACTCACCATCCTCCAATACCTGTCTAATGAAGTGGTACCTAAGCTGTATATGTTTGGTTCTTGAATGAAAGGTTGAATTCTTAGCCAAATGAATTGCACTTTGACTATCACTATATAATATGTAATTCTCTTGCTCCTTTCCCAACTCTTCCATGAACCATGTCATCCATATCATCTCTCTGCTAGCCTCTATGACTGCAATGTATTATGCCTCTGTAGTAGACAAGGCAACAACCTTCTGCAACTTTGAAATCCAGCTAACCACCATTCCACCAATAGTGAACACATATCCTGTGGTGCTCTTTCTGCCATCCAAGTCACCTGCCATATCTGAATCTACATATCCATGTAGAGAAGTGTTTGACCCTCCATAGCATAAATGCCTACTGCTGGTCCCTCTTAGATATCTGAGAATCCACTGAACTGCTTTTTAGTGCTCCTTCTCTGGATTGGCCATATACTTACTGACAACTCCCACTGCTTGGGCAATATCTGGTTTAGTACATACCATTGCATACATTAAGCTCCCAACTACGGAAGCATATGGAACTCTATTCATGTACTCTACCTCATCATGTGAATTAGGACATTGTTCTTTACTCAACTTGAAGTGTCTAGCCATAGGTGTGCTTATCGATTTTGCATCCTGCATATTGAACCATTTCAACACCTTGTTCACATAATCCTCTTGAGACAAAATCAACCTGTGATTTTTCCTATCTCTCTTAATACTCATGCCAAGGATTTTCTTTACTGATCCCAAATCCTTCATGGCAAATGTGTGAGCTAATTTCACCTTAAGCTCAGAGATATCCTGCATGTGTGATCCTGCAACTAGCATATCATCTACATACAACAACAAAATAATATATCTACCATTATCCAATCTCTTAAAATACACACAATGGTCAGATTGACATCTACTGAAGCCATGCTCAGTCATAAACCTATCAAATCTCAAATACCATTGTCTAGGAGCTTGCTTGAGACCATACAAGCTTTTCTTCAATCTGCACACAAGCTTCTCCTTACCTTTGACCTCAAATCCTTCTGGTTGTTCCATATATATTTTTTCATCCAAATCTCCATGAAGAAACATTATCTTAACATCAAGCTGCTCAAGATGCAAATCCTCAATAGCAACTAAAGACAATACAGTCCATATAGAAGTCATTTTAACTATAGGAGAAAAAAATTCACCAAAATCAATACCTAGTTTTTGTGAAAATCCTTTCACTACCAACCTGGCCTTATATCTCATCTATCCATTCTCTCCTTCCTTTAATCTATAGATCCATCTATTCTTCAGTGTCTTCTTTCCCACTGGTAACTCAACCAAATCCCACATTTGGTTCTCTTTCAAGGAATCAATTTCCTCATTCATGCCTAGCTCCCACTGGTTCTTAGATTCCACCTGTATTGCTTCATCAAAACTCTCTAGTTCTCCACCATCAGTGAGCAATAAATAGAATAATGAAGGGGAATATCGAAGTGGAGGTTTATTTACCCTTTTTGACCTCTTGATGGGCATCTGAGACTCATTCACAACATGATGTCTACCCAAATTCTCTGATAGTAACCGACCTTGGTCACCTCCAGGCCTGTAACTGACTAACGTCAGTTCCACATGATCAACATTGGTTCCTTCCTGACCAACATCGATCACTGTCTGGCCAACATCAGTTCTTGTATTGCCGATGTCAGTTCCTACTTGACCGATGTCGGTCTATGTGTTTTCCTGTCTGTGACCCATGAGCTCATTTTGGATTGTCACCTCATCCAAATCAACATTGCTCTACTCAGATTGATTCAACTTCTTGAGCTGATCACTATACATCACTTTTTCATTGAAAACAACATCACAGCTCTTAATTCTTTTGTTAGTTTGTAAATTCCAAAACTAGAATCCAAAATCTCCAGAGCCATAACCAATAAATGTGCACCTCATAGACTTAGCATCCAGCTTCTTTCTATTTTCCTTATCAATGTGCACAAAAGCTTCAGAACCAAAAACTCTGAGAAATGAAAGATCTACCTTTTTACCTATCCATGCCTCTTCTAGAATTCCACCATCCAGAGCTGTAGAGGGTCCTCTGTTAATTAGATAAACTATAGTATCTACAGCTTCTACCCAAAATTGTAAGGGCAAACCAGCATGCAACCTCATACTCCATGCACACTCCAATATTGTTCTGTTCATCCTTTCAGCAACTCCATTTTGCTGAGGTGTCCTTAGAACTATCTTTTGCCTATGTATTCCATTCATATAACAATACCAGTTGAAGTTATAGCTACAAAACTCACCACCATTATCAGATCTAAGGCACTTCAATCTCCTGCCTATTTCATTCTCAACTAAAGCCTTCCAAATCTTAAAAGTGTCAAAAACATTAGATTTATTCTTTATACAATAGACCCATACCTTTCTCGTAGCATCATCAATGAAAGAAACATAATACTGTGATCCTCTAATAGAAACTACCTGAGCTGGTCCCCACACGTCTGTGTGAACAAGCTCCAACTTGTGCTTTTTCTTTGTTGACCCAGTCTTGAGAAAACTCACTCTCTTCTATTTCCCAAAAATACAGTGCTCATAGAAATCTAGATCTATGCTTTTCAAATTTGAAAGCTTACCTTTTGACTTAAGAATATTCATTCCCTTGTCACTCATGTGGCCAAGCCTCTTGTGCCACAACTTTGCATCTACATTTGAAGTAGATAATATAGAAAGAGAATTATCAGTAATACAATTACATAAATAGAGAGTACCTACTCTCTTACCTCTGGCCAATACAAGTGCACCCTTAGAAACCTTCTAAGATATGAGAGTTACTGTGCAACCCTCATCCCCCAACTTTCCTACAGAAATCAGATTCCTCTTTAGGATGGGAACATGCATGACATCTCTCAACACCCATGTGTTGCCATTCTGCATTTTCAGCTGCACTTTTCCTTTGCCAATAATTTTACAAGGCTCATCATCCCCTAAATAAACTATTCCAAAATCTCCATGGACATAGTCACTAAAATATTCTCTATTTGGGGTTGCATGAAAAGAGGCACCAAAATCTAAAACCCAAGATTCTATATTATTATGCAAAGAGAATATAAGAGCATCTTGTGCAACAATACCTACAAATTTTGCTTCTTCTTTACCTTCATGTTGATTGTCTTCTTTAGGTTTTGACCAGCAATCTTTGCTTACATGCCCTATCTTTCCACAATTCCAGCAAGTTATCTTCCTGCCATTTCTAGATTTGGATCTACCTCTCATCTTTGACTTAGATCTTGATCTCCTATGCTTGCCCTTCTCTTTTTTCCTTCCCCTGCCTTCAAAACTTAAAGCATTCCCTGATGTTTCCTCTGTGCTTTTCTTGTAAATTTCTTCATTCAAGATTACACTTACAACATCATCTACTTTTAAAATATTTGAAGTAGATGCAGTATTACTAACTGCCATTACCAAGCTATGCCAGCTTTTAGGTAAAGAGCATAAGGTTAATAGAGCTTTAATTTCATCATCAAAAACTATTTTGACTGAATTTAATTGATTTAAAATTCCATGGAAATCATTTAGATGATTAGATACAGATCCACCTTCCTGCATTTGCAAATTAAATAACTGCTTCATAAGATATACCTTATTTGAAGCTGAGGGTTTTTCATATAAATTTGCTAAAGTAGTCATTAACTATACCGTTGACTTTGCCTATGATAAATTAGATATCACAGTAGATGCCAGACTCAATCTTATAGATCCAAGAGCCTTTCTATCAAGAACTTCCCATTCTTCATCTTCCATGTCTGTGGGCTTCTTTGAAACCCCACCTAACGATAAGTATAGATCTTTTTGATACAAATAATCTTCTATCTGCATTCTCCATAATTGGTAATTCTTGCCATTAAACTTCTCCATTTTCAGTTTACTTTCTTCTGCCATTGCTTCTCCCACTCAAATAGAAACCCCTGTGAGTGACTTGTAACCAACAAACACTAACCAGATCTAAAACACCTGTTAGTCAACCTGAGCTCTGATACCAGTTGTTGGGGATCAACCAACAAACTTGATTACAATGTAAGCAACTAAACATGGAATTAAACCAAAAAAATAAGTAACTAGAATCAGAAATAGCAAAGAATAAGAGATACAAGAAACCACCTTGAAAACTTGTATTGAACTCTTCCAAAAGGAAATACAATGAATAAAATCACACTTTCTTCTCACACCTCTTAGATGTACAGATCTCTTTCCCTCAAGAGTTCTCTCTCTCAATTACAATCAATTCTAATAACCTGGATTGATACACATATACTATACAAATATCTTGTATTATTCTTGTCTAATAAGCTATGAAGATCTAATCTTATATATAATATTAGGAAACATGAGCATGCATTCTCCACCATTAGATATACCTCTTAATCAAGGGTTCAAATCAGTCCTACCAAAAATAGAAATGTGGACTCAATACCAACAGTTAATCTAATCATGCAAACAATATGTTCATCCATGAAAATAGACATTCTGGATGCACAAGTGACCGACATCGGTCCCTGCCTGTCTGCACATGATCGACGTTGGCTGATCCATAACTGAAGCTAGCATCTCCTAATCGACCCCTGACTAACGTCGATCGCACCTGACCGACGCCAGTGACTGTGTAACTCCAGGAACCTACAATTTGCTCATTTGGTGAAGCTTTTAGCTCCACAACTCAACAATAAACCTAATTTGTGTCTAATTAAGAGATAATTTAAAGGAAACCTAATGATTCTTTTGAAGTTGATGTCAAGATTTACGTCAAGGTAAGCATGTTTTGAGTACAAAGTGTCTTGAGAAGCCTAGTCATAACAAGCATAGTCTTATTATGAGTATGTGCATGATGAGTTAAGTACATATGTATGATATTATATAAATATCATTAAATTAATGTGAGAAAGGTGTAGAATCATCAAAGAGTGTTTTAAGGTTAGTTGAGAAGCTTCAAGTACTTGAGAAGCCTAGTCATGACACTCATCATTACATGAATAGACCTTATGATAAGGTATGATCTTGGTGGCCTAATGATATAAATGAACATAGGCATAATAATATATATGAGTTTTTTTTATCATGCATATGAGGCATTGGATCACTCATGAGAGTCTTAGTGTGAACCTACAATCATATGACCTACATACCTAACATGCATCTAGACTAGTTCTAGATCTTGCCTGACCTAATGAGGTATCAAGAAGTATTGTCAACGCATATGAAGAATTTATGGTAGTAATTTATCATGGCAAGAGTTTTTATGACATGTATATTATGTTTTGACATCTTGGATAGTGTCTATAAGGTCAATTTCAAGACCTAATGTGACTTGCAAATCAAGGCCTAGTGAGTAAAGAGAGAGATGGTGGAAAAATCGAGTATCATGATTAGTTTCCAAGGTAATAATGAAAATTTTGAGAATTTTAAGTGGTTTGATAGGTTATCCTAGGTGTTTTGACAAATTTTTAGGTCAAAATTTACAAGGAAAGACATGAAAGGCAGTTTTGAGGTTTCTCGAGTGCACAGAATGAAGGGTTCTCAACTTGAGAAGGAATTTCAAGTGTTCATTAACATGTGTAACCTATTCATGGGAACTTTATATATTAATTATATATTGGTAAGTGTCCTAGATAATATCTCTAGGCATTAGTTTTATAAATGAGGGTCAATCCTTTATGAACAATCATTAACACCAAAAATAGTGTTAACCCTCTCTAAAATGCTAACAATGATCCTATGTGAAAGATATTGTTTTAAAGTGGTCAAAATTGATTGGTTTGACTATTTTATCTATTGTATCATTAATTAAACTCTCTCAGGCATATCTAGGTGTGATTGGTTTGTCAGGTGAGTGGATCATATAAGAAATGCCTTATTTCTCAGAGATTTGTTGTAGTTCTTAGAATTGACCAATTAAAATTTACTAAATGGATGAAGAAAAAATATTGAGACATTTATTTTATGTCCATGGTGGTTTATAATTAATTTCAATGCCTCAAGTGTGTTAAACTAATCATACAAATTGGCCTATCTCTAAAAAACCTAATGATGCGAACAGTGAGAAAACTAGACAAAAGTGAGAAAGTGATTAGGGATGTGATATCATGGATTAAGTATGAATCTAAATGAATTTAAAAGTTTTTAAATAATTAAAATACATGTTCATGGTGGATAAAAGTTTTATATGTTAGTAAATATTATGTAAATATTTCTCATAAGATGACCTATCTAATGTAGATGAGATAACGAAGGTGTAAGGTTGTGAGATTGGTCTAAAAGACAAATATTTCCATATGATCAAGTTATATATATATTTGATAATATTTTAATTATCATATAGTATCATAAACATTCATCAAGAGTCTTTTAAAGTTGTCATATGGGTGTTTTAAGTCAAAATCACCATGACTAGTCTTCAAGACAAACTAACAGTTCTTGGCAAGCAAGTACCAGTGATGCATTTGAGACTCTATGCCATGATTTTACGTATCTAAGGCACATAAAAAAAATTAACTTTAATTACCTATCTATTCTTTTCAAAATCTTTTAAGTCATTTAAATTGATTGAAATGGTGGATCCAAAATGGGTTGACTGGTTTAGGTTTGATTATGTGTACTGAAGACAAAAGATTGGTTTGCAAGACTAATATATGACATCTTACCTTGTGATATTTGTACTTTATAATTATATATAAATTTCAAATAATATTTTTAAAGTTTAAATGGTCATGTTAAGTGATCTTTTAGGTGTTGAAGATCAAGTTGTCTATGACTATGTTTTGAGGTTGGTTGGCAGTCCTGAGTGGGATACTTGCATAGAAGGATTTGTGCACTTTTGTCCTAATATGTGAATTATAAATAATATTATGATGTTAATAATGTCATATATCTTATTTATATTTTATTTTTTCCCATGTTTTATTTTTTTTATGTTTATACTTTAGTTGTTTAAAATAAACTTTTTAAGTATACACAGGCCTAATATGAACAGTATTAATGGTGTGCTCCAAGTAGTGGTTTGAGCTAAAAAGTGTTATGAAGCTTATATTATCTTATCATGGATCTATTTTATTGTTTTATAAAATGTTCATTCTATGTGTGGAGTTTTGAATTGTTCCAAGGAATACAAAGTGTAACGTGTTCTAAAATAAACCTAATAGGATTAGGTCTCCATAAGACCTAAAGATGAGATAAGGCCTAATTGAGGTAGGACATACCTAAAAGGACTCAAATAAAATATGATACATTTATATAATATTTCATAATATCCATTTCATGTTTGACCTAAGAATGTAAGGGTTTTTAGCTGACTAATAAGGATATAAAAAGAGACTTGTATAAATACTATGCAATTTTAGGCAAATGTGTGTGTGTAGAGTGTAAGAAAATGAAATATAATATTGATAATAAGAATGTATTTTATGCCATCAAGTGTGTAGAGTAACTATGATGAAGTTTTTATATAGTTTATGTATATGATAATCAATTTCATTTGACCTAATCAAGTCAAGAAGAGGGCTAGTTGAACGAAGAAGGATAGAAGGCAATTTGAGATGGCTACGAGTGTGAAGAGCTGAAGAAGTGGTCATCATAAATTATTTTATAAATAGGTTATCCTAAATTTTATAAAAAGGTTATCCTAAATTTTATAAAATCTATCAGGTGGCTAACTTGGTGTTGAGTCATCTAAGGGGTTGGTGCCTCCTTGCAAGTGGGTGCTTGTTAAACCTAGCTGAGTTGGTGCTTAATTAGTTGGTATTGGTGTTCCATGTGAAGTGGGTGATTCACTAAATTTTTTATTTGTCTTATATGAAAATATTCCATTTGTAGATATCAATGGGTTTTGTTCCCTTTGAGTGTTTCCCACATAAATGGTGTGTTGACTTGTATAATATTACTTCATGCTTTTATAGTTGATTACTCATGCATTATTTGATCTATATGTTGATGATTACTTAAGTGGATTTGATAATAAAGTTTTTTTGATTCCAACATTTAGTATCTGAGCATGGTCCTTTGAAGCACATCTTAAAACCTAAAGGAGATCTTAGAAACAAGGATGGCTAGTTAATAAGCTCAATGTGGTTTTTCTACCAGTAAGGCTCCATTGTTTAATAGATCTAATTAAGCCTTTTGGAATGTTAAGATGAAGATATATTTCATTTATAAAGGTCATTATATTTTGAAGTTATTTTTGGTTGGCTATATTGATCCTCCTATTCTACCAACTAATGCAATAGGTAACAAGGCTAGTGAAAACAACTCCAAGGCAATGAATGTCATTTTTTGTGGCCTATTAGAGGCAAAGATTGTGAAGGTGATAGATTATGTATTAGCCAAAGATATATGGGACAAATTGAAGACCATATAAGAAGGATATACCAAGGTGAATATGGCCAAGCTATAGACCCACCAAATATAGTTTGAAATTTTGAAGATGATTTAAGATGAAACCATTGCATCCTAACTATTGAAGGTTGTTGAAGTTGTCAATGTCATTAGAGGATTGGGAGAAGAAGTGAAAGAGTCTATAGTTGTTCAAAAAATACTAAGATCCCTAACTCCTAGTTTAAATCTAAATTATCTATAATGGAAGAGATACAATATTTGGACAAGCTTGAAATGGATGGGCTTCATGGCATCTTGACTACCTATGAGATGAGAACTAATGAAGGAAAACCTCTCGATAAAAAATCAAATTTAAAAGTTGAGAATTCAAAATCCAAGAAGGTCAAGGGTGAGGAATGTTCAAATGTTGACAATGATCAACTAATAACCATGTTTGTAAGGAAATTAAGGTTTGGCTTAGGGAATTACAAGGGGAAGTTACCTTTCAAATGTTTTAACTATGTTAAGATTGGTCACTTTACATCTAAATGTCCTAACAAGGATAAATATAATCATAATGAAGAATATGATGAACATCATGGAGATGACAAGAAAGCCTATTATCCTAACAAAAATAAGGATTTCAAAAATTATGGAGGTAGGAAAGGAAATTTCAAGAACAAGAGAAGATTCTATACTAAAGAAGATAACTCTTCTGATATAAGTGACTCAAGTGCATTTGATAGTGATGGTGGCACTAATGATCCTAAACATGATAATAATTAAACCTTATTCATGGCCATATAATCATACAATGAGGGTTGTTCAAATGATAAAGGCCTTATGGTTGATGTAAAATCAAATAAAGAAGAGGCTAAAGTGAATCTTAAGGTTGAATTGTTAAGTTCTATAGAAGAGTTAAAGTTACAAAGGAAAAAGAGTCACAAAATAGGATTGTTAATTAAGGACTATGAGGATAATATTGGCTTATTTGAGGATATTGAGTAACACCTCAAAGGAATTTGATGAGATCATCAATGAAATTGAATCATAAATGGAGATAGTCAATGCAAACCTAAAAGCCAAAAATGAAGAATGCACCAAGTATGAAAATGAAGTAGAATCCTTAAAAGTTGAGTTGAATAAAACATCTATCAAGGTGAGGACATTTGTGAAGTTTAAAAAGAGCACTGAGACTCTAGATGACATCTTGAGTAGCCAAAAGTCTGTAAGTGACAAGACAGGTCTTAGTTTCAAATAAAATCAAAAGGTGGTAGCTCAAGTTAAGGAGAAGGATATTGAAGATAAGAAGGTCAATGTGAAAAGACCTATCAAATAGCCTAATGCTATGAGGTATAATATTTAATTCAATGGTTACTATTTTGTATGCAGTTAGTTTAGGCATAAAGAGAGAGAGTGTAAAAGACCCTCCAAGAAGGAATTCTCATGGGACTATAGAAGAAGTCATGGTTCCCATCAATCAAAAGGTATGTATGAAATTTTTTCCTATAGGTGTCATAATATGGGACACATTGCAAGATTCTATCCTAATAGATGTAGAAGGTCATCAAAAAAAAATAGGAGGTTCGAAGCCCCTAGAGTGAAAAAAATAAGGCAAATGAATGTATGAAAAATAAAGAGAGTGAAGATGAGTTATGATCAATCTTCAAACTCAAGTGGACTATTTTTTATGATAGAGCATGCATCAGATGTGAAATGAAGTTAGGAATGCCTGTTGTCAGTTCACATTGATGATCAAATGAGTGATGAAGAGGTTAAGCCTATAGGGCCAATTAAGCCTAAAAAGATACTAAAGGACATTCAGTCTTGTAATAGCATGGATATATAGTAATATCATAAACTTGAGTTATTTTAGTGCCCTATGGAAAGGGTTGACTCTATTATGCTTCATGGAGACACACTTCAAGTTAGCAAAATCATGGTGGATACTCAGTTTGAGGGGGAGCTATTTAGGTTACTTATTGAGTTTGATTTGTGTTGAGAAATGGTCTTGTAATTTGAGATCATTTGAAGGAGATATGCATGGAATAATATGGATAATGTTCCTATTATGCTTCATAACCTTTGCTACAAGAAGGTGTGGTTCTAGATTGTAGTTTATGGAAGACCCTTTGTCATTAATGTCAAAGGGGGATAAAGTTCAATAAGGAAGCTTTACTAGATTGGAGGAGATTATAGTGATTATATTGAAGAAATTTTTTACATCAATTAAATAGGGGGATTTTGTTGAGAATTTTTGACATTGATGTCAAGATTGATGTCATTTGATGTCAAGGTACAACTGGTGAAAATGCATGGTGAGTAGTCTGTGAGATATGAACCATGTGAAAAGAAAGAATTTGAAGGAAAAATAATATCTATCTTATTGAGATATATTTTTAAGGCAACATAAATATTCTTTTGAATTTTATTTCAAGATTTAGGTCAAGGTAAGCATGTTTTGAGTACAAGGTGTCTTAAAAATTTGAGTCATAACAAGCATAGCCATATCATGAGCATGTGCATGATGATCAAGAAGAGGTAAATTTTAGAGGTATGATATTGTCTTAAGAGCATTAAATTCATGTGATCAAGGTTTATAAGCATCAAGGAGTGTTTCAAGGTCAGTTATCATGCTTCAAGTGCTTGAGAAGCCTAGTCATGACACTAGTCATTACATGAACAGACCTTGTGATAAGGTATGAACTTGATGGCCTAGTGAGATGGATGAAAAAAGGCATAAGATAATGTAAAAGGTTATTTTATCATGGATATGAGGCATTTTATCACTCATGAGAGTCTCAGGGTGAGCCTACAAGGGTAGGACCTACAGACTTAGCATGTAACTAAACTAGTTGTAGACCCTGCCTGACCTAATGAGGTATCAATAAGTATTATCAAGGCATATGAAGAATGTATGTAAATTAATGAGCATATTAATAGGTTTTATTACATGTATATGATGTTTTGATAGCTTGGATAGTGTCTAAAAGGTTAGTTTCAAGACCTAATGTGACTTGCAAATCAATGCCTAGAGAGCAAAGAGAGAGATGGTGGCTAAATGGAGTATCAAGATCAATTTTCAAGGTAATAATGAGCATGTGAACATTTATATTGGTGTGATAGGTTTTCCCATGTGTGTTTATCAAGTTTGAGGTCAATGTTTACAAGAAAAGTCATGAAATGTGGTTTTGAGGTTTCTCAAGTGTATAGAATGAAGGGTTCTCAACCTGAGAAGGACTTTCAAGGGTTCATTGGCATGTGTAACATCTGAATGGTAACTTTATATATTAAAAAGAGATGATTAAGGGTCCTGGATAATATCTTTAGGAATCAGTTTTATAAATGAAGGGAAATCCTTTATGAATAATCGTTAACACCAAAAATAGTGTTAACCCTCTATAAAACCCAAACAATGACCTGATGTGAAATATATTGTTATAAAGTGATAAGAATGGATTTTTTTGACTATTTTAGCTATTTCATAATTAATTCAACTCTCTTAGTCATCTCTATTTGTGATTGGTTTGTTAGGTTAGTGAGTGGACCTAATAGAAAAGACCTTGTTTCTTAAAGATTTGTGGTATTTCTTAGAGTTAAGGAACTAAAAGTTGCTAAATGGATAGAGGAAAAATATTGAGAGATTTATTTTATGTCCATGGTGGTTTATAATAAATTGATATCACTCATGTTTGCTAAATCAATCGTACAAATTGACCTATCACTAAAAAACCTAATGGTGCAAATAGTGAGAAAACCAAGCAGAAGTGAGAAAGTGATTAGGGATGAATCTAAATGCATTGATAAGTTTTTAAATAATTATAAGACATGTTCATGGTGGATATAAGTTTTGGAGGTCAGTAAATATGATGTAAAAGTTGCTCATAAGATGACCTATCTAGTGTAAATGAGAAAATGAAGGTGTAAGGTTGTGAGATTGGTCTAAAAGAGCAATATTGCCACATGACCATGATATCTATCTATCTAAGAATGGTGTAATGATCACATAGGATAATAAAAATTCATAAATATTATTTGAACATTTTCATATAGGTGTTGTAAGTCAAAATCATCATGACTGGCCTTTAAGACAAACTGGCAGTTCTTGGAATGTAAGTAGTAGTGATGAGTTTGAGACTCTATGCCATGAGTTGATGTGTTTAAGGCACATAATGTTCTATTTTTAAACTTTAATTACCTATACATGATTTTTATAATATTTTAAGTTATTTAAAGTGATTGAAATGGTGGATCCAAAATGGGTTGACTAGTTTAGGTTTGACTATGTGTATTGAAGACAAAATATTGGTTTGTAAGGCCAATATATGACATTTGACCTTGTGATATTTATAATTTAGAATGATATAGAAATGTCAAAGAACATTTTTAAATTTTTAATGGTCATCAAAGGCATATGATAATCAAAGGCATCTGACCTAATCAATTCAAGAAGAGGGCTAGTTGAGAGAATAAGGATATAAGGCAATTTGAAAGGGATAAGAGTATGAAGAGATGAAGAAAAGGTAATCATAAATTGATTGAGAAATATGGTGTCCTAAATTTGATCAAATATATTATGTGGCTTATTTTTTTCTGAGTCATCTAGGGGGTTGATGCCTCCTTGCAAGTGGGTACTTGTTAAAGCCTAGATGATTTGGTGCTTAACTAGTTAGGGTTGGTGTTCCATGTGAAGTGGGTGATTCACTAAATTTAGTGTTTGTCTTATATGATATTATTCCATTTTTAGATATCATTGGGTTTTCTTCCCCTTAAGTATTTCCCACATATATGGTGTGTTGACTTGTACAATTTGGTTTCATGTTTGTATGGCTAATTACTCATGTATTATTTGATCTATATGTTGATGATTACTTACGTGGATTTGATGAGAAATTTTTGAAGATTGACTCACCCCCCCCTCAATCATTTCACTTCCAAAAATATTTTTCCATTTGAATTTATTTTTAGATTCTTTTGTCTTGACCTATGCTCTTAAACATATTTAGTTGCATCTAATATAATTATTTACTTAAACCTCTTTTTACTGGCCTAGGTAATTGGATATGTATTGAAATGTTTTTCTATGTTTTAGGTTTAGCCATTGCTTGAACCACTTCAAATCCCTCAAAGAAAATTGTATCTACAACAAATTACTAAGAAACCATTTTTATTATATAATCTATAACTTAGATAAAAAAAGTATTTGTTATTTTGCATATATCCAAGAATTAGCGTATTTTATGTTTTGGTTTCAAAATATTTATTTTTTTTATGCAATTTCATTATCTTGATTGGATTTATTGTCATTTTCATAATGCTCACTCACTCCTCCTATAGGAATTTGGCATTGCATGCACTTATTAGGTTACACAATTAATCAAACAAATTATATTGTTTAGATATATTTTAAAAATATATTGAATATAACATCAAAATAAATATTTATTTCACCCATAAAATATATTGAACACTCATCAAAATAAAAAAACAATATTATTTTGAAAAATAGATTCTAAAATAAGTATAAAATTTGGAGTGAATAAAAAATATGATGCATTTTCTTTTCTTTTCTAAAAGCCATTTATTTAATAATATATAATATGAAAAGCCTCATAAGATAATATTGTTCATAAATTCAACCAATACTATTGTAAATAGGGCATTTGAAAGAATAACCTTTAAATATATTTACTGTGAAGTAAGTCGTTTAGACAATGCTTAGGTATTTTCAATTACAAAGCCTTCTCTTTAATTAATTGAATTAATTTTAAATCAAAATATATTTAGATGGTTTATTTGGATTATGAATCTAGCTGGGAACATTATAATATCAAATTAATAGGACATGCAACCCAAGAAATGTTTTTTCAAGTATGTAACTTAAAATAATTTTAGGAGGAGAGTGCAAGGTTCGATTCTTTGGTGAATTTTAGAGTGGAACCTTTAATGTATATTGCATTATTTTTTTGGGAATATATTATCTTGTCAATATGAAAATGTATAATTACAAATTTTTGGTGTATATTTAGTACTTTTTATTAGTTATTTATGTTAATATATACATATTCAACAAGAATATAATGATTTATCTCTTAAATCCTAATAATTCAGTTTCATCTAAAACATCTAAATTTTAAACATTTAATTTTTTCTAATATATAAAGTCAATAATAATATATTATTGTATTCCTTAACTTATAGACAACTTAGTCTCATTTAAAATATCTAAGTTTCAAAAGATCTATTTTTTACAATTTGTAAAGGAGTGGTTGTTGTTGTAAACATGATATCATAACTTAGGGTTACAATTAGTGCATACATCGAAGACAGTGCTTAAATTATATGGTTATATGCTAGTATTTATAATTTTTTATCATAAAATACAATCATTTTTTTCACCATTACCTAGTATTTTTAGAAAAAAATCATCTTAGATTAATATATATAAACCAAACTATATTGAAAGAATTTTTCCACAAGAAAGGATTTAAGATTTTTTTCATCTCTATTATGATTAGAAAATCCTCATGAATTTAAGTTGATTTAATTTAGATATTAATGTTTATTAAAATTTAAGAATGACCAATGGGGCTAAATAATATAATACATGAATCTAATACATAAAGGGAGTCCCATATGCATCTCTAAAATTTAAAAAATATATAAAATAAAATTTACAATAAGGAGTAGCTATATTGATATTGGAAGGCAATAGATCTTGAAACCAATAAAATTTACATTTGTTAAACAATGTTTTCTAGATGTGTGTTCTTTAGTGGTTCTTCAAATATGTTTTTTGGAAGTAAGAACTGCTATTCGTATAAGAATCTATACGTAAAGACTTCAATTTGAATGTTCTCTATAAAACTTGAAGTGTTTCATACATAAATAAAGTTTAATATCTTCGGTCCTCATACTAAATTAAGGTATTTAAGGATCTATGGGAATATCCAAAAATAAAATGGTATCTTATACAAATTTTATAGTAGGTATTGCACTTGAATATAGTTTTTTTTCATTTTCAGGTTCTAAAAAACATAATTTGAATATATGCTCATCATGTGGGAGGTCATGATCAAATTCCATCTAGAGTTGATGAGCTCAAACTTGAAATTGTGCTAAATTGATCCTTAAGCAAGAAGGCAACATCTTCTTCATGTATTGATGGGAACTCAAATTTAATCTCATTCAAGCTCATATAAAATTACAAATAAAGAAAAAAAAATAGTTTAAAATGCTCCTTTAGATTAATCTATGTGACTTTCAAATAATACTTATTAATATCTTCATGAATGCCTTTATTAATTTTTTGTTTAATGAGCTTATGAAAATTAATAGAAAACCAAAGAGAAGGAAGTATTTTATATTGATATCTAAATTCTAGAAGAGAACCATAACTCTAGCATATCAATAAGATCTGCATCCTTATTTATAAATTTGCATACAATATTGAAGTGATAAATATAAATTCTTATTCTAATCAATAATAATTTTCCATGCATCAGAGCCTATGCAACACAATGATATTATAAACAATTAAAAAGATAAAGAGAGGATATACCTAGAAATCTACATGAATAATTAAGTGAGGAAAATATCTTTTGGCTTACATTTACTTTCATAACACAAAGATGAAAACTATTTCCATGTATTTTACATCATTTTGTCTCTAGTGTGGGCTCCAAAACTTACATACATACAAAAATGTCAAAGTAATTAACATATGGAAATTTTGAATACCTTGGGGATGAATTTCTAAGGCTTATTATGTGGAGGCACCACTCTTAATAGCTCCAAAACTTCCTTTACAATACCAAAAATTGGAATGTATATAAAAAATTCCATTATATAGGCCAAGATTGCTCTAAGGCAAGGCTCCTTATGGAAACAATAAGTGACAGAAACCAAATCCTATAAATTCTAAAAAGAAGTGTGGAAAAAACACAACAAAAAATAATGGTTGTACACATTAAACCATAGAAAATCTCATTCATCTTTTATATTCAATTTAATTTTTTATTTAATATAGAGATTAAAATTAATCACCCTTAAGCTTTAAATTAATACCATCCCTTCAAATTTGATTAATTTTTTAGCTCCAATGTGACTAGATAAATCCATATATTATCTTTGAATCTCATGCAATTGGTTAAATGTGGATAGATAAATCCAAATATGATTGTATAATGTCCATAAAAGTAATAATGTGATCTAAAATGGGTTTAAATATGATTAATGTGATCTAAAGTGTTGTATGAATATACTTTTAAGGATTATGTTTTAATGTCTTGCCCTATATCAAACTATATGCAATCAAAAATTCATCATGTCTATAAATAAATCCTATCTCAAAAAAGATAGATCATGTCATGTGATTTTGATTGGGGATAGATTTGTTAAGCAGGAACATGACCAATATGGGGATCCACTAGATTCAATTAGGGGATCTCTTACCACAATAAACTATGACAAGAAGGGTTCCAAAGCCTCCAATCTAACACAATCATGCAATAACCCTAAGGGGGTCCTGAGTTTTGATATTTCACCTAAACTAATAACAAGTAAAGTAAATCTAATATAGTGCTCACCAAAGCTTGTGGAACAATATGAGGGGTTAGAAACAATAAAAACATGTATATAAAAATCACAATTAAGCTATGTATGAGTAAGACCCTAATACATGGAATATGAAGAGTAATATTATTTGAAGCCAATACTTATGTTACTTCTATATACTAAAGAGAGGACTAAAGTTAAAGAATACTTACTTGAATGATGAACCCATTGAGACTCAATCTCTCCCTTAGATAAAGGGGATTTTAAAGAGTTTTTTATGGTTTATAAGGATCATTAAGAAAGGGAAAAGCATCCAAGACTTATCCACAAGACTATATTTTCCAAGTAGAAACCCTAAGCTAAGACTCCTCAAGTAGAATGGTGGAAGAGAAAATTATAAATAAGTATGAGTGAATAATAAATCTTGATTTCATATTGAAATAATGATGAAATGATCTTGTATATATAGGTATATTTTACCCTAAACCCTTCTGAAAATCTTGACTAACAGGGTCGACCCAGTTGACCTAGCACAATTTTGAATAATTATTCACTAGGTCATGAGATAGGTTGGCCAAAGGCCAAACTAATTCCTAAGTGAAAATAATTTGAAACTATATAGGTTTGACCTAGTTGAACTAGCATGGTCAACTAATAGAAGGGACTTAAGGTGAGGAAAAGAGGGATGAAAAGTAAAAAATACTATAGGAGTGTGCAAAGGAGGAGTAATAGCTTAGAGTATGGTTTTTAGGAGTTTGTTGGATTGGTAATAAGTGAAAATAAGGGACAACATTCCTATGAAGCACCAATGGTTTACCCACCCCTTTTCTAGTGTACCCCTTAGGGAATACACTTAGAGAGATTGACACTCTATAGGTTCCTATCAGTATTTGATTATATTTGAAAATAATATGTGTATACATATGACCCACTCAAATATCATCATGTGTCACTAAGGTGAAACAGGGAATGATGATTTGAGAAAGAACATAGGAACACATAACATTGATGCTACAAAAAAATTTGAAATATTTTAAAGCATAAAATAACTAAAAATTAAATATGATGTGTACCTTGACTTATCTTTATCTTTGGATAGTTGTCTACTATGTTATTAGTTTTGATTTTGTAGGGTGCAGAGACTGCTTTTGACAAACTGAAGAATGCAAAACTAAAGAGCAAAAACAAACAAATATAGGAAAGCCAAGATAACTAGTGCTATGTGGATGGGATGTACATGGGAATTGGTAAGCTAGGGTGATAAGTGTTATATTAGACCAAATGACCAAGTCAAAAGCAAGAGTAAATCAGGTAACCAAAAAGCCAAGGCTACTAAAGACCAAAAAAATCAAACAAGTAAACCTCAAGTAATAAAGTAAAACTCACCAAATAAAACCAAGGATACATGTCAAAAAAATGGTAATGAAACATCGAAGTCAAAACATAAACAAAATGGTAAAATAACCTTGATGAGTGAGTAATAACAATCTTTATCTCACACAACAATGGAAAAAGGTACATAAAAAGGGAAAACAATATTATTGAGGGATAAGTAACAAGCCAACCTCACTCAATAATGGAAAAAGGTATGAACTCA
This sequence comes from Torreya grandis, assembly GCA_037957365.1. NCBI lineage: Eukaryota > Viridiplantae > Streptophyta > Pinopsida > Cupressales > Taxaceae > Torreya > Torreya grandis. The sequence continues at coordinate 614,213 of JARHVA010006737.1, read as the reverse complement.
AGTGCCCATAATAAAATGGTAGTACAACAAATGATAAATGGTAAAAAGAAGCAAAACAAGTCTAGGAATGTAGTTCTATGGTATAAAGAAAGTAATCCATAGTTGTTCAAACATGTTTCTTTGCTTCTAAGGATAGATAAAACTAAAACAAAGTAGTGTTATCATATTTTTAAGAGGTGAAGAAGAAGGAAGTATAGAAGAGGGAAAATATATTTGAAATCACAATTTTCCTATCAAGGGGGGAAATGAAATGGGTGGAGGGGAGAATGAAGGAAAAACCAAGGTATAATAACTCTTTATTGAAGTCAAGACACTTAAATTAGGCTTAAAAAAACAAGAGGACTTTATACCTTAAGTACTCTAAAGAACTTCTCTTAGCTACACAATTCTTAGGTCAAAAAATGTAGTATATAGATCATCCCATAAAGGCTATGTGCATGAAAATTAAAATGGACCTACCTTTCCACAATGTGTTCCCCATTCCTTAGGACCCCTTACAGAGTTATCTATCTATTATGAAAATTTGGTAATTATGTGAGAAATTAGGTATCACCATAAAGTTTGTTGAATTATCCTATTCCAATCTACTAGCCTACTACACCCCAATGAACCTCGTCTCTATGTGAGGCCAAATGTGGAGTTTGAGCTTTGATTAGAGATAGGATATGTACTTGGAATCATGTTTTTTTGTGTGATTTTTAATTTTGATATTTGTATGTTACCTTTTTTATATCATTGCCTTTTGTTTAAAATGATTTGGCTTTTAACTTTCTTGATGGATTTTTTCTTGTTCCTCCTCCATATGGATTTAGAAAACCAAACTTGGGTGCTAAAGATGACTTTCATTTGAATACTTTGGACTTGGGTACTAAGAGGGATAAATTTAAAGAGCATGGGGTCTAAGAGTCTCATAAATATAGGTAAAATAAAAGTTCTATCTTGACTTTGACCTTGGTTTATCGAATATGGAGTGAAAGGAAAGGAAATCAAGAAGAATGAAACATATAACAATTTGAATTAATTTAAAATTCAAAAAAATGTGATAAAGGGTAAAAAAAGGGATACAATGATATAAAATCATGATTCCTTATCATAAGAATGAGGGAAAGGGATTAAAACATGCTAACATAGATTATTTTACAAATTCCATCTATCAAAAAAAGCAAAAGCTAAAGTTGAGAGCAAGGATCAATAAATTTTTATTTAATGAATAACATGATAGTAATTTTATGAGGAAGGCCAAGTCCTATCCAAGATCTTACACTGTAACTCATAAAAGATAAACCCACAAGGGTGTGACAAAGCATGTGAAAAATAAATGGGATAAGAAATATGGTATATTGTGAAGAAGGTGAAAGTACTATCTATGGTCTTACAGTGCAACTCAAAAAAGAGAAATCCATTAGATGCCAAAAAGTGTGTAAAAAGAGTATAAAAATAAATAATATTATGGTACATCATGATGAATATTGGGTCATTTCCATGGTTTTACAATGCAACTCATGAGAGAAAAGGGAAACCAAAAGACCAAAAAGGAAGGACTAAAGGTTTGTAATAAGAGAGAACTATTGTAGAGGGAGAGACCTGTGTAAGTGACCTATAAATTTTTTTAAATAGATGTATATATAAAGTATGAAAAGAAGGAAATGTTTAGGCAAAGTACCTCTTAAGTAATTATGCATTGGTGGGTTCTTTGAAATTATGGCCTTCATTGGTTTGAAGGTGGTAGGTACATAAACCAAGAATATATTTGACTAAATAGGGTCCCCACCATTTTTTGGTATATTTATCTTCTTTATCATGGGTGTAATATAACTTAAGGAAAAGGTCACCAACATTAAATTTGTGAATTTTGACACATTTATTATGTTTTTTGGCAATACAAGCCTTGTATTAACAATCATGTTACAAGGCAGAAAGATGATGTTCATCAAGGAGATCAAGAGCATGAAAGTGAGCATTACATAATTATTAATCAATAATGATACCATGAAGAGATATATGAAGATATCAAAGCTCAACTTCCAATGGAAGAACTAATTCAAAACAATAGACTAGAGAGAATGGCATTGCCCTAGTGGCAGTATGTATGCTAGTTCGATAGGCCCAAAGTGTAGGATAAAGGTGAATATGCCAATCCATGTGAGTTTCATGAATTATCTTTTGGATAATTCTGTTAATAATTTTATTAGTGGCCTCAGCTTGACCATTTCATTGTGAATGATAAGGTGTAGAAAATTTGTGATTGATCTTGAATTTAGTACAAATTTGTTTGATGTCCTTATTTTTTAAATTACCACATTTATCAAAAATAATAGTATGTGGAAAACCAAAGTGACAAATTATTTGATTAAATATAAATTTGGAAATGGTGTTACCAGTGACATTAATAAGGGGCATGGCTTCAACCTATTTGGTAAAATATTTAGTAGTGGTGATGATAAAACCATGCCCATATTGGGATCAAGGTAATTTATCGATGAGATATAATCCCCAGCTAAAAAATGGTCAAGGAGATTTGATAGTTTGAATCTTGACTAGAGGTGAATGAATTAGATCATCATGAAGTTTACAAAGAGTACATTTTTTATCAAATTCAATTTCATCTTTTTCAAGAGTAGGCCAAAAGTATCTCATACGTAGGCATTTATGGGATGTAGAATGTTTGTTATAGTAGCCACCACATATGCCCCCATGTGCTTATTTAAGAAGAGCAGGGACCTCATCTTGCATAACACAATAGAGCAAGATACCTTCAACATTGCAATAATAAAGTATGTTATGTTGAAATACATTCTTGAAAGCTTATTTACAATATGTGTCTTTTAATGAGAATATAAGTTAGGAGGATAAGTTTGATGTTCCAAAAATTGAATGATGTCTTTATACCATGGGCTTTATTAAATGGTAATAGCCTCGATGTGACAGATAAGTGAATCTAGTGGTTGAGTTGAAGATAGAGATTTTCATATTTATATAAGAAAAGTAGGATCAGAAAGAACTTGGTAGGGATGAAAGAGAGAAATAGAAGATGAAAGGGAATCAACAATGGAATTTTGATCTCAAGAGATAGGTTCAATAGTGAAAGAGATGAAATCCTTAACAAGAGTGGTTGAAATTTGATGATAGGTAATAATATTTTTATTTTAGCATTGGTAATCACCATTGACTTAGTGATAAATAAGTTGAGATTCACCTAAAACATGTAGGTATTGGATGTATAAATCAAGGTAAGATCTCATGCCTAGGATTAGAGCTTCATATTCATCCATATTGTTGGTGACATTAAAGGTGAAGTGAAAATCTAAATCCAAGAGGACTTGTAAGAATGTAACTAGTCCTAACTCCTTGAAGGCATTTAGTACCATCAAAGTGAAGGGTCTAAGTATCCTCATGTAAGTCAACATTAATTTTAGGAAGCTCTTTAATAACGACTTTAGGTTTAGTAGTATCAAAAGGAATGGAGAATTCATCAAGATTATTTTTTTCAAGATCAATGGTAAAGTTATGAAAATAATATTTGAGTGAGATAGATTGATTAAGGCCTTTAATATAGAGGATATTATCACCTAGAAGACTATATTGAAGGTGATTGGTAGATGGCATAGGAGATACAACAAGTTGATCAGCTTTGACTTGTATTTTAACAACTTTTTGAGTCATAATGTGGAGATCAAATTCTATAAGGAGGACCGCCCATTTTCCAATTCTATCCCCATAAATAAAGGCTTTGGAGAAGAAGTGATGAGAGGGGTTAGAATGAATGATGAAATAAGTAGTCTGGTAAAGCATGTAATGGTGAAGCTTTTTAGCTATGAAATAGATAGCATGGCAATCATGTTCAACTTTGGTATAACGTGTCTCATAATCAATGAGGATTTGAATAAGGTAATAAATGGCATACTCTCTTGCAGTATCATCTTATTTGGAAAACATTACCCCAATTGATATAGGTGTGGAATAAGTATATAGAATCAAGGGTCGATCATTGGAAGGAGAATGAAGTGTAGGCAAGTGAAGCAATGACTATTTCATATTATCAAAGGATTTTTTACAAGGGTCCATCCATTCTAAGGCATTACCTTTCTTAAGAAGAGAATTGATGGAGTAGATAAGATAGGCCATTTTGAGGATAAATCATCTAATTACCCTAGGTTTACTTAAGTGTGAATATTAAGAATGGATCAAGGAATGGGCATGTTGATGATAGCACTAATATTAGTGGGGTCAACATAAATTCCATGGAGAGAGACTAAGAATCCTAACAAGTTTATAGATGTGACACCAAAGACACATTTGTAAGGATTTAGTGTAACCTAGTATTTGAGAATATGGTCAAAGATGATACAATATCTAAGAGATGAGTTTTACAACTTTTGGATTTAACAATGAGATCATCAAAATAGGATTCAATAATTTTATGGATAAGATCATGAAATATATGAGTAATTTCTCATTTGTAAGTGGCTCCATCTTTTTTGAGGTCGACAGGAATTTTTACATAGCAATAGGTGCCCCATTCATGGTGAAAGTGGTCTTATGTTGGTCCTCAGGGGTAATGTGAATCTTATTTTAGCTCGAGAAGCCATCCATAATAGATAAAATTTCATAACCACCTATGGAATCAATTATGGCATATATTTAAGGTAAATGGAAGTTATCCTTGGGACAAGTGAGGTTAAGATTATATAAATCAATAAAAATGAGAATGACAATAGTGACCTTTTCCAAATGGGAACAATGGTAGAAACCTATTTGGAATAGTCCACTAGTTTGATAAATTTGGCATGAAGTAATTTGATGATTTCCTTGTGACATAAGGTGGAAACCTCAAGTGGAAATTTCCTTTGCTTTTGATGCACAAGTTTAGCATTAGGATAAGTAATAATGTTATGCACCATAATGCTAGGGTTAATACCAAGCATGTCCTCATAAGACTAGGCAAAAACCTCATGATACTTATCAAAGAATAATCTAAAATTATCATGTTTGGTAGGTGGGAGTTCATAAGAAATTATAATTGGTCGAGGGCAAGATGGATTACCATACTCAATGTGAGTGGTTTCTTTGATAAGCATGACATTGTCATTTTATAAATGGTATGGTGCATTAGGTAAAGAAGAGATTAGATTAGTTTTAGGATCAATGCTAGCAATAAATTTATTAAAATTAGGGGTTTTAATTTTAAAATTCCCAATTTTATGATGTTTCCAAGGAAGTTGAGTTTCTCAAGCATGAAGTATTTAAAGAATAGCTTCATCATTAGGCAAGGTGGGAAGAGAACCACAATACCCAACAGTTACTTCAAGATCTAAAATTTGATTACCATGGCTATCATAATTAGAATGTATCTGAAAAACATCAATTGCCTTGGCATCAAGTGTAATCTCAGGAGTAGGAGAGGTAGATTGATCATAAGGGATTGGAGTGTTGTTGGGTTTGGTGATAGGAGAAGGATTAGAGGTAATGATAGGATCCAAAGGTGGTAAAGGAGATGCATGTAGGAATTTTTGTAGATTTAGAAGGTATAATTTTCTCTATCACCTAAGGAGTATCAAGAAGCAGAGAATTGGCAGGAGGCATTTAACCTTCAAGATCTAAGTCATGATCCATAGAAATGGTATGGACATCCTGATTAAAAGCATGAATTTGATATAAGGTTTTTTGATAATGTTAGACATCTAAGTCTCAATATTGAGCTTGGATCATTATGTAATTATCATCATATGTTGTAAAAATTGTACATGATTGAGATTCAGGGGGAGTTTCAAAAGGTGAAATCCCCATATAACTAAATGTATGAGTAGACATGATGAGAGGATATTGAAATAATTTGGCCACTCTAAAATCATTTAAAGTGAAGGCATATTTAGGTAAATAAGGTTGTTGAGCATTGCATGGAGGGGGAAAATCAATAATCTCATCAATAAGAGGAATAGTATAATCCCTAGGTAATAAAGAGGTAGGAAGCCACTATAAAATGTATGAAGGTGGCTTGGTAGTATTACAACTATGTTGTAAATCATTAGGTTCATTGTCATCAAAATCTACAAGAGTGACTTATAAATTAGGATTGCTATTGATAACTCAGGTAAAGGACCACTATTGATCTTAGGAATGGTAGGAATATAATGTTGAGATTTGGGATTAGGAATTTGAATACTCCATGGGTTAGATTCAGCCTCATACTTTTACCATTTACCATTATGTAAGAATTTAATTCATTGGCTATCAAAAGAAGTAATGGCCCTCATTATATGAGTCCATGGGAAACCAAGGAGTATATTATAAGATAAGGGTAAGTCAAAGAACATAATATTAGTTTGAATGGTCTTAGGTCTAATGGTTAATGGAAGCCAAATTCAACCAAGTGGTTTTTGATTAGTCTTATCAAAACCATGACAGGTAAGATGGGTTTGATTAAGATGATCCTTATTATAATGGAGTTATTGGATTAGCCATAGTGATTTCACATTAATAACAGATCTTTCATCAACTATAAATTTATAGATAAGGGTAGTATTAATGGTTATTTTAATAAAAAGTGATGGATCATCAACATAAAAAATAATTTCATCATTGATCATGTCCTCTTCAAAAAATTCAATAGAAGTCTTGGATGAAGGACACATAGTTTTAATGGTATTCACATTGGTAGGTTGATATTCAATAGAAGATAGTTCTTCATCTATAGAGGATGAATATTCAATTTCTTGTAGTTTCTCCATAAGGAACTTACGATGATAGGATGAGGTACAAACCAAATCCATAAGTAAAATATTATAAGGCATAGAGTTGAGTTCTTCAAAAAAGTTCCAATGAGATTTAGAAGAACCAGCATGAGGTTTAGGAGGTAAATTAGATTTTCAAGGAATGGATGTGTTTGGAGGTTTGAAAGGATAAAGTGGTTCCTCATGGGCTTCTGAGGCTATATTAGTGGTGGTAGTATCTTTTAAAGTTATTCTTCTAAAGATGGATTCTTAAGTTTGGTAATGGGATCTTTGCGAGACATCTTTTGATGATAATTGACCTTAGTAGTGTTAACATATTGATAATTGTTATAATATTTGTCATATTCGACATCAATGGCACAAACATCCTTGCTATTTAGTTTATTATTGGCTGTAGAAAAATATTTTAGGTTATTTGAGGTAGAAGTTTTAGAAGCCTATCATTTTTGAGAATAAGTGGTGTAATCTTGATGAGGAAGGTTGATCATGGCTTCATGATTAAATGAATCACCAATCATATAAGAGATAGAAAATTTAGTGATCCCTCTACAAGATTCATGGGAATGACCAATGTCATTTTGGAACAAATAAAATTGATTAAGGTCATGCCATTTAGGAGGATTTTTAGGATAAGTGAAAGGTCTGGAGGGTAGTCAGAGTTTTTTCATTTGTTACACCAAAAGTGGTGTGTGAGAAGATGAAGGGATATCAAATTTTGTAACTATAAGTTTGGTTTGTGAAGTATTGTTGTTGATATCATTGGTATATGTTTGAAAATATCCTTTTAGAAGTTTAGGATTAGGTTCAAATTGCTTCATGAGAAAATCATGATGTGTAGCTTGGTCAAGAGCTTAATTAAGTGTTTGGGGAGCAAAGGTTCAAACCTTATATTGAAGAGGAGTCAAAGTACTAATAAAGATTTTGAATAAGTTATCATCAATCATGTTATGGCTGGATTTATGGGCCAATTATTTCCATCTTTTGATAAATTCATGAGCTTATTTAGTGGGATATTGCTTAGCATTGATGAACTCTCTAAGATAATTTTTAGGAAGATCATTGTGTTAAAACTCTTTAACTAAAGGATTTACCAAATATTCAAGTTTACAAATAGAATGTTGGGTTAATTGGTTGTATTATTCTAATGCATCACTAGTGAAGGTTTTGACTAAGAGTTTAGTAGTGGCAAAGGTATTAGTTTGGATCCACTCTTTGTAAAGGTTGTCAAAGGCTTTGAGAAATGAGGTAGGGTATTTAGTCCCATCATACTTGATAGTTGGAGATATGTTACCAATATCAATGGACATAATTAAGGAAGCTAAAGGTTTATTTTAAATAGTTTGAAGCAACTTGTTATTCATTATGGGTTGAGGAATAACATGGCCTGAGGCATCTCTAAGAGGTGGAGGAATGTAATTACGATTAGCTTGAGGATGGATAGTCGGAGGTTGATTAGCCATATTAATCAAATGATGTTTAAGTTGCATCATTTTATTGGTGTTATATTTTTACATTATGTTCATTTGTTGGATAACTTGGGCAAGAAATTGAGTTGTATCAGGAGGTGGGTTGGTGTTGGTAGGAGGACTCCCTGAATTGGTGTTAAGGGGAAGGCTATCAGAAGATGGATTATTAGTGTGATTATTGATTAAACTTGTGTCAATTTCTCCCACATTAGTTTGAAGGTTTTGAATACGAGAAGCATCTTGGTAAGGATAAAAAGGATCAAATCCATCAACTTCATCTTAAGGTGTGATTTGTACCATGTTACAAGTGATGGATGAAGGAGGGAAAGAAGTTCCCCAAGAGTGATGGTACTTTTGGGAGGAAAAGAGAGGAATAAATGAACATTCCATATATTATCTAAATGGATTCAAACTATTAAGAAGATTTTGATAGGAGACTTCATGATGACTTGAGAGAAATGAACAAAATGCTAAGTGTGATAAATAAAGAAGGTAGAAAATTGTATATATTTGATTGGGTTGACCTAACATAGATAATAGGGCCTAAAAAAATGTATAGAATTGACTAGGTTGACCTAGTACAATAAATAGGGGCTAAAAAAGTGTACAGGGTCAACTGGGTTGACCTAGCATAGCAGGTAGGGAAAAACAAATAGTTTGCAAGAGACTATGTCGATAGAAATAGCTATGTACTAAGACAAGAATTTTTTTGAAATTAATTAGGAAAGTAAGAAAGGAAAGGAAACACACAATCAATTAGATCAATGAGGTTGATCTAATTGAGGCACATAGCACAAAACCTTGCACCAACATTAGATAATGCAAGTTTTTGTAATACAACATACAATTGAGAAAATAACAAGCAGTCAACATGGAAATTAAAATATAACTTAGTGGTCAACCTAAATGTTATTATATTATTAGAGTATAATTTTAGATGTGATAGGAAGTTAGTTATAATCAAGGAACTATAAACTAATCTAAGGATGGTTTCAAGATGTTTAAGTTGAAAGGGATCTATATTGGTAATGGTACTAACTTGGTATTGGGGCCTACCTCCTCACTTCACACACCATAGTGATAAGGGTGTCAGGTGCTTATCCAAAATATACCATTGACCACATGTGAAGCTTTTAGTTATATACTTACTCACAAAGTGAACCATGGGATTATCATGGTAATTAATCTTCTTGATCTCTCCTCTAAGCTCATCAATGGGCATTTTTCATACACTTTTAAAACACTAAGCCTCATTCAAAGATGTGCTTCACTACCTTTACATCTTTTTCAAAGCCTCCAGATCTAACTAGTAATGGGATAAAACACAATGTTACAAATAAAACATGGAGTGAATCACAATTATCAATGAAAGTGGACCCATAAAAGGGAGACTTTAAAATTTATTGGTATTCCCTTTACCTTTGACAATTCCCCCAATGTGATCGAGAAGTATGTAAGTGAAAGAGTGGGAAAAAACCACTTATTGGATTAAAAAGCCTCTTTCTCTCTCAAGCAAGTTTCAAGTCTAATCTAAGATTCTTGCAGGCACTCATGTATATTATTATTTTTGTTGGGATTATTAAAAATCCTCATATGAAAAATTGTAAAAGGTGCATAAATATTTTGTTTGGGCCAATGCTAAGTAAACTTGAGTTTTCAATAGAGTAGCTTGGGACATATGTTGACTTCCTTATGACAAGGGAGGAATGGGAATTATTGATATTTATAGACAAAACACCACTCTTTATGCTAAATAAATTTTTAGGGTGGTTGAGGGTAATGAGGCTTGGAAAATTCTCCTTAGACATTGAATTTTTTTAGGTGATCTTTATGGAAATAATTATTGAAACCACATTTTATTTCACACTCTCTTGATTACTTATGTCCCCATCAAGATACAAGGGTCCTTTGTTGCTAATAGCATCTAGAAAGCTTTAGAAATAGTGAAACCTCTTATAAATTCATTTAGTGATGGTTTTATAATTGATATTTATTTTAATGACCATAATTTGGTTGTCCCTTGTCATGACCAATTCCAACCTCCCTATGGCTAACATACTAGGCATAAAATTTCTTCGACTCTTCAAAAATGTTTTTTCACTATTCTAGATTTGGTTAATGATGTATTCATGGTTAGGGATCTCAATTAATAAATGCCTTAACCACATATCCTTAAAAATACTTAATATAAAAACTTCAAATCAATGAAACAATAATAATTCAAATATTTATTTGATTTCAATCAAAGTAAATACAACAAGTACAATGACAAAATCACACCACGATCTCAAAATTAGATTCATTACAACATCAAATCAGTAGATCTTAGCTTTTATAACTCACAATTTTTCCAAGTAATTTTTTTGAGAATAAAAATCTTGGATCTAATATTAACTATCCCAATCAACAAAGTCCCTTAGCATAGGTGTATGGGCATGCTTATATATATCTAATACTTTCCTAATTACATTAAGTGTTTTTATCACACTAATATTATTAACACATCTTAGTGTGCTATAAATATTAAATATCTTCACATTTTAAAGGAAAAAGAACACATTATAACTCAATGCATCCCATAGTAGATAGCAAACATAATTAAACGAATCCTTATCAGATTCCATAACTTTAAAAATTAAATTCCCAACAATAAATTATGGATCCAAATACATATAAAGTTGCACAACATCACAGGTCTTTAAAATCAGTAATCATCATGAAAATCTCTATACCAAAACTCTTATGTATGCTCAAAGATGATAAATAAATTGATTATTGTTTCTTTAAATAGTCTAAAATTTGACACACATCTTAAACAATCAATACAAAATGACCTTGAGAAATATATCCTACTCATAATGATCTACAATGAAGAATCAATTTGATCAAATATCCTGCTTCAAAGAAGTGTCATAGACTGATGAAAACATACAAAAAAATATCCACATTGTTACAAGGTAAGAAAATATTAACACAACATATTTATAATATCTTCATAGACTCAATTAGATAGTAATTAGATATAGTAGTGAAACAAAATACATAGAGAACATTATATACACAAGTGTTCTCATAGGAAACACAAACCTACACTAAATAAAGGTGCTCGTAAAGGATAACATAAAAAACACAAAGATAATTTACATAAAAAATAATACATGCGTACACTTACACCAAAAAATGTGTCATAATAAACCTTATGAAACACGATAATTAGACAAATTCAAGAACTAAAATATCTTTGGTTGATGCAATATTGTTTATAAACTCATATATTACTACATCATATAGCCAGGGTAAGAAAAGAGACATGTGCTCCTGATCATATGACTTATATGAACTTTACTTAAGGTAAGCCCTTTTTTTAGATTCTAATGTGTTAACCCATGTTGTATAATCTATGTCTTGGCATTTCCACTTCAACATATGTTTTATATATTCTTTCCTTATTTTAGTCTTTCCAACTCATATATAAATCACTTTTATTTTTCAATCTCTTTTTAGGCATCTAAAATCTCTAATTTATTTCTTCAAAATTTGTATTTGCATAATCACTATTTTTTCCTGCATAATATGGATACAAATTAACCACATTGAAAATATGTAATGTTTGTGTGTGTGTGTGTGTGTGTGTGTGTGTGTGTGTGTGTGTGTGTGTGTGTGTGTGTGTGTGTGTGTGTGTGTGTGTGTGTACACACACACACACACACCCCTTAAGGTAACTCTATTTCATTTGCATTCTTTCCAAAAAAATTAAAATTTCACATGAACCAATTTTTTTCCATTTCATCTTATGTATGTCCCTTTTGAAAATCTTTCTTTTCTCAAGCATGCTAAAACTAAATCACCCACCTGATATTCAATTTATCTTCTCTTTATATATGCACTCTATTTTTATTGTGAGGTATTCCTTTCCAACTATTCTCTCACTTGTTTATGCACTTCTTTCATATGCTCTAAAAAAAATCTACTTCAACACTTCTCTTTTTCTCATTTCTCATATGTCTTAATTATGTAAATTATCTTGGACTTGACCCATAAACAATTTAAAATGGTGATTTTTTTATATTTTGATTCACTAAATTATTATAAATAGACATAGCTTGTGCCAAAATATTATCCCATGTTCTTGACTTACCTTCAACTAAACATCTCAAAATATTACCCAAAATTTTATTGACTAACTCTATCTATTTTAGAAACTAAAATTGAATATTTATAGCATATCAATCTTGTACATTTTAAAAATACTAATTATGGATCTAAACTTCAATTATGGACCTTCCTAGTACCAAAAGGCTCGCATTCACCATCTCATTATGCCTAAATGCTTATCTTATAGTCTAACCCATATCATTTTCATGACCTAAACAACCTATACACTATAGAAATATCAAAATTTGATATATATCCTTCATTTTCATTTATAGATTGGTATCTTTTTTCTAGCGTTATGGACACTATTGGCCACGAAGGGATATTCTCATTGACGCTAGTGTCTAGATCCTTATCTAGTATTCGGTACTCAAAATTTATCCAAATTAAAAATTAGTTAAAACCTATGGGTTGACCTATTTGTCTTATTGAACCTTACTGTGAGATATTTTCAAAATGAGTGGTATAAATACAAGTTTAAGCATTCTCATTATGGATCTATAAAATACCAATCTAACACCTACTAAGGCTTATTCAATCAATTACATAACTAAGTTATTATTCCTTATTTGTCCTTAATTCTTTATTAGTCATAGGAGAAGTCATAAATAAGGTTTTAATCATCAAAATAATATCCCATGAGTGATATTTGTCAAGTTACAAGCTAGATCATTGCATGCATCTATATATAGCATATTACACCATTTTTCACACACACCCCCACACATAAGGGATAAATACATAATTTAGAGACCTTTCATGACATATTATCTATGTAGGCATCACTTATTGATAGTGGGTTCTTTGAGGTCAACTAAAACCCGGGAACCTATTAACCCATTTTTGGCAAACACATCCTAAAGGTGAACAAAGGTGAAGAGATAGGATTTTATCCATAATAAAATGTCTAAAAATTGTGTTACATATCTGAATGCATCACCATAAAGCTGACAAAAAACCCATAATAGTGAAGTTGGTAGCATCTACATCCAATTCATATTATGTACTGGACAATAGCATCATAGAATAAACATTATCATCAATGATATTGTCCCAAGGTCAATGGTAGTGTCTGCAGCTTCAAAAACATCATTTACAGAATATGATGACTATCTTAGAAACTTGATCCTACATAATTTTTCCTATGTACAACTTATATCTACTTTCACATTATAAATCCAGCTAAATATTATTTATCCTTATCATTTTAATCAATAAAACATCTTTCAAATTTGGTACTTCTTATATTTAGCATAACTCAATATTTTAATTCATAGTATTCATTTATTGAAGTTTACAATTAATTAGCCTACCATAAAATAGTTTTATTCATACTTGTTCATAAGCAATTATATCCCCTTTAACTCTTTCCAAAAATGGTTAAACGTTTGGTTAACATGACCACTATGTATTTTCATGCAACTCCTATCTTGCTCTAGGGTTTTCAATCTTATAGGGTTTATGATTTCAGTAATCTATAGATCTGAGTTTTTAAATTTACTTTAGAAAGTCCATTTTCATTTATCAAATATGTAAATTATTAACAAATATCATTTTGAAATGAAATACAAAGAAGCCTTAGATAATCATGTAAATATAAATAAAGAATTGATTAATGCATTTGTACATGTTACCTAATAATAAATAAATTAACATGATAAGTATAATGAATCCACATCAAATAATAGTGAACCCTTAGATGGAACAACTCTTTCTATATCCTTTATGGGAAAAATTAATACGTCAACCCAATTACTAGTTTTAATTCATATATCAACACAAGTGGTGTTTTCATCCCCTTTTGGTGGCTTTACATGTCTCAAATATTGACCCCAATGGGTCTACAATGAAAATTCTCCTCCGAGTTATAAAAAAAATTGGAATCTAAGGTTACTAACATTAAAAAAAATTATTTGAAGTCAACTCATGCTATTGATTCATAAGATGTAGTATACAATCCTATGGCACCTGAGTTATCTTTGCACCGTTTCCCAACTTGTTTTTTTGTGCCTAAATTCACATTTTATGATGAAAATGGTGATCTTGAACAACATCTCCAATATTTTTATGCAACATGCCTTGATTATGCTTCAAATGATAAACATTTGACTAAATTATTTATAACGAGCCTACAGGAATATTCTTTAATATGGTTTTATGACTTACCAATCCAATCAATGAAAGCATTCAAACCCTTAACAGTTAAAATTTTAGCACATTTCTCCATCAATGTCACTAAAAAGATGTTAATATATATAAATATATATATATATATATATATATATATATATATATATATATATATATATATATATATATATATATATATATATATATATATTCTAAGATCAAGCAAGGAATCAAGGAACTAATGAACCTATCAATAAATATATCTTGAGGTATAAAATAATGACAGCCAAAATGACAAATCCAATGACAAATAAAGAGATTCAAGACATCTTTAATCAAAGTTTACTTGCACCATTGCATGAGTCTAATATTTTCAAGAAGTTCAAATATTTTTATGACTTATTCCATATGTATGAGATCAATAAATCAAACCTTTTTTATTGAATAAGATAAAGTATGTAGAAAACACATCGACTACATATTCTACCAAGTTTAATATCAAATCAGGCTACAAGGTAAAACATGTAAAACCTAAAAAAGAAACAACCATAATGGTTAATGTAATGTCACAACAACCTAATCACCTCATCTTATCTAGTGCACATAAGAGACAATTTACATGATTACTTAAGTCTCCATCTTTACTAAATAAGCTTATGGATTGTCATCTCATATCTCTCCCTCCTCCTATAGAGGTTGATATGAGTCAACCTATATGATGCCAATGCATATTGTGATTATCACCAAGGCCCTAGGAATTCCAAAAATAAATTATATACATTAAAACATGTCAAAATTTTAAGGGTTACTCAACTTGGGTCATATTTAAATATCAACTTTGGTTTACTTGTCATTCTTGCAACAAATCATAGGAATTTATCATGAGGATCATCAACTTCTTATTCCACATATTTATCTTTAGGATCTCCTTATGTAACCTCATCATCACTTTCATTGTCTAATACTTCAACTCCATGATGATGTGCAGTTTCCACATCTTCCATTTTGGCTTGCATTTCTCTTGTTACTTCTGCTAGATCTATTATTCTATGTGATCTAAAAATCAATATCTTTTACCACATAAGCCTCATTTATGTTCCATTTCCTTATAAATCAAAGATCTAAATTCTAAATGATGATCTCAGATCAAGACTTACACATTTACAACAATCTTGGAAGGTGTCTTTAGCTACTTTCTACCCACACTCACAAATGAAAAAATTAACAATCAATAGCAAGGACTACAACTTTTCTCTGATACCAAATGATGCATTCATGGTTAGGGATCTCAATTAAGAAATTCCTTAGATGACACAACTCTCATGATACATAGTAGAACAATTGTAAAGGTATGTAAAAACAACAATTCAAATATTTATTTGATTTCAATCAAATGAAATACAATATGCACAATGACACAATCAAACCATGATCTCATAAGAGATTCGTTACAACATCAGATTCATAGATCTCAACTTTCTAACTCATAGTTTTTACAAGTAATATATCTCAAAGTAAAAATATTGAATATAATATCAATTATCTCAATCTGTGAAGTCCCTTAACAAAAATGTAGGGGCATTCTAATATAGATGCAAGACCTACCTAATTGCATTAATTGACTTTATCCCACTAACAGTATTAACACACATTATTATACCATAAATATTAAATGTCTTCACATTTCTAAGAAACAAGAACATGTTAGAACTTATTGCATCCCATAATATATCACACACATTATTAAATGAATCCTTATCAACTTCTATGACTTTTAGAATTAAATTATAAATAATTAGCAATGACTAAAAATACAGAGAAAGTCGCACAACATCATAGGTATTTAAAATTATCAATCATCATGAAAACCTCTATACCAAAACTTTTATGTCTACTTAAGGAGGATAAATAAATTTATCATTTTTTTTAAATAATCTAAAACTTGTTGCACAACTTAAACAATGAAGACCATTTTGACTTCAATAAATACCTCCTACTCATCTTACTCTACGATGAGAATCAAGTGTCATGCACTAATGAAAACATACATTGTTAGTGTATGTTTTTATTACATTTAATGGATTTTCCCTACACATGTTAATTTAAATTTTTTTGTTAATTAGATCATTTTGAAAGATAATCCCACATTCATAAAGATGCAAGGGCATGTTTATATTCCACCTATATATGTACCTTTCCTAAATCCTTTATGGCTAATGCTTATATTGCTAATAATAATTCATCTATAATTGTTATTGCAAAGCTTCTTCTAGGTCATGTTTGATTTCACTCTATGATAGGTAATTCCTTCGTGCATTTGATACTATCTAGACCCGATCCTTGATTTTGGCCCACTCTAAGATGGTATCATAGAATTTTTGGTAGACAAATGCCATTTTTTATGTTTTTAAATCTTGATTTTTATCTTGCATGTCACATATTTTCCATTCATTTACCTAACATATTGAAGATTCACCCTTGCTCAAATTTTTCTCTTCTTCTGGGGTCCTCTACTGATCTAGATTTAGAAAAAGAACAAGAGAAAGGTGTCTCCTACTAGTCATTTTCATCTAGAGGTTTTTCATGAAAAATGACTATTACCATCAGATTCAGAAGATGCCATAACCATAAGATCGACTGTAAACATTACGTAATTTCATGATAGTTGATTTTGACCATGTTGGAGGGTTTCAAGGCATTTTCATAGATTTCATACAAATCCATATCATCTAGGGTCTCCAAGGAAAAATATTTTTTTGGGATTTTGAAGATATATAGTGGGTCTTTAGTAGATTTGACTTAGTCATACCATATCTAGGGATTTTGTGGTAGGTGGAAATTTCTCACATGTTTGTACCTACCATAACTCTCAACTACTCTTTCAGTCTCCATCTTTGACACTTGCCGGGACATTTCCTACCTCTAATTCCCTTGATCCTAATACCATCAGGACTATTTACTACTTCTACAATTGTAAAGTCTAACATCGAGACTTCAGACTACTCTATCAGTTGTAAATTTTGACATCAAGACTTTGGACTACTTATGTAATCATAAACTCTGATATCAAAACTTCTACAATCACAAGTTATGACAATGAAACTCTAGGCTACCCCCTAGTCACATGGGAGTTTATCCTTTGATCATAACCAACCTAAGGGGGCTTAATTTTTGTAAAAAATTTGGGCCAAACTTTAACACACTTTTGTTGCTTCTATATGTGTTGATTGTATATGCACTTAAATGTGTTGATTGTATACGCACTAAAATATAAAGTGCCAACATGTGGAATATCAAGGGGAATTTGGTGACTATTACATAAATTTATCATTTGGATACATTTTCAACTAATTTTGACATTTATTACATTGAACATGCATGGTTACTTGTCATCAGGTTGACTCACCTATATCCAATTGAGAGATACCATATGAGGATAGTTGATTCTACTTTAGTGGTTCTTCTTGGAGAAACCAACTATACTTCATGGTGGATGTACATGGAATGCTTACTCATGGAACATGACCTTATTCCATTTTTATATAGATAGATTCCTATCCCCACTGACTCAAGTCAATACAATAACTGAGCTAACTCTTGTGACTGTGTCTATGGTTAATTTTTGATGCATGTTTCATGGGATATGCACCACCATGTGGAACACATAGAGTGTCCCTCCATTATTTAGAGCACTCTTCAGAATATTTTCAGAGATCTTGCTAATATTTTTATCACTCCTCCTCCTTTTCTTATTGTCTCTTCAGAGATTATTGTAGTCCATCCTCCTATTCCTATATCTTGTGATGAGTCATTCCAGATGGACAATGATCTTACTTATGTCAAGCCACCACTAGTAGATGAGTTTTTTCCATACCTGAGATGTCTTTTTTTAGAAACCATTTTCATTCTTGTACAGAATGTTTCTCTTCCAGATCCATCACAAATTTGTTCTTCATAAGATCATCTTGTTTCGATTGATAGTGAGAGTACACCTATTGAGAGCATCAATGGCTCATATGTTTATGTGTATACTCATTCTATAGATATACATATTTCATCTACAGTCTATTCTTCAATATTGAGGGATGTTGAGTTTTTCTCTTCACATCACATGAGTGTTCTTTTAGTGAAATTTTTATGTCAGTCATCTGACAGGTCTACTTCAATGGGATTACCTTCAATTCTTGTGTATGATATGTCCAAACCTATGTCACACATCAGATTTGGTTAATATTCAGAGATATTTATACTACTACCTTCATATTCCATCATGGAATGGATAGATTTTTAGAGCAGTTATTGTGTTCTTCCTCTTGCCAAGGGAATAAATTTTGTTCGATGTCGATGGACCTTCATCAATATTAAAGTAAATGATCTCATCATCAACATTGTTCATATTTTGGGGGGTTCTATTTCTTTCTTTCCCTCTCTACTTTTTTTTTTTTTTTGGGACGGGCGGGGGGGGGGGGGTGCCGGGCGGGGTGTCTCTGTATTCTTTTGGGGAGAATTTCTATGTATTTAGGTACTTCATCATGTCTTTGTCTTGTGACCCAATTCTTCTACCCACCTAAGCTACACTTAAGGGGGGGATGTTAGTGTAGTTTTTTATTCCATTGAATAAATTTTTCCCTACACATTTATTTAACTTGTTTAGGTGTTAATTATGTCATTATAGATACAATAGTGAAACAAAGCTTTTATGTCATTAAATAAACATGTCCTCACATACTAAGCTTTGCAATAACTTGCTTAGGTGTTAATCATTATAATTGGATACAACAGTGAAACAAAATACATGGGAAACATTATACACATAGGTGTGCTCACATGTAACACAAACCTACACTAAACAAAGGCATTCACAAATGATAATGCAAAACAACACAAAGATAATTTATGCAACAAAGAAGACTTACACAAAAATTACACTAAACATATGTGTATTAAGAAACCTTATGCAACACAACACTTAGACAAACTCGTAAACTAACATATTTTTTGTTGATGCAAGATTGATTGTGAACCCGAATGCTCTTGCATCATTTTGCTCTCATAATTGGATTCCATGGCATTTTATGAAAAGCAAACATAACCTTCTAAATAAAGACTTGCCTTTGATTTTGCATATTTAGGAACGGATGCCAGATTTCATGTTTTGTTAGATGGATTTGGAACCCCTATTTGATTGGTGAAAAGATTAAAGGTGTTATTAGAATACTAATTTCCAAAATTACTCCTTAGGACTTTTTTATCAGAGCATGACTCTATTTTCTCTAGCTTTGAGTAAAGTAAATAAGAGATGGAATATGATTTCCTCACCCAAAACGTGGCTTTCTAGACTCAATAGGATTTGTAATGTGAAGGTCAAGCCCAAATTAACTCATTTTATCTGGAATGTCTCAAACATGTTAGGATTCCTAATCCCAGGCCCTTGACCTATTGTTGACCTGAAACCTTCAAACACCTTTTTTAGACATGTTTAAGAGCCTATATTATTTGATAGTTGATATATAACCTATTTTATCCTTATTACCTAGAGCCGCTCAATTGGAAAATGACCTTTTTTAGGGACAATGCTTAGTGGTCTCCATATATTACCTTTTAATTGGTTTTTTTTCTATAACTATCATTATGTTTTAGTTATGGGAGTTTATAAATTCAACAATTTTTAACATTAAAGATCTTCCCATATAATTGCATGTTAATGAAAAATGTTTGTTATTTCTTTGGCTCTTCTACATATTCAAGGGCACATAGAGAAGAAAGACTTAAAATTTCAGCATTTGCAGGAGTTCTCAAACCATTGGGGGAGTGCTCTTTGCACCATGAGTTGTGTTCTACTTGACCAACCCTCACATGGTACTCATCCATTGACACTTAGTCATTGGTAGAGGTGTTCCCATAACGATTTTTTCAGTGCCTTCTCCTCAGTGAAGGATGGACACTTTTGCAAAAGTCATTTTGTTGGCATATCTTGGTGGACTTTATCTGTGCAGGGTGGTGAGCTAGTGATGTATTATGTGTCATTGCCCCCTAGTTGGTGAATTAAAGTCTCTTTGGATCATTTTGAGACAACTCAAGATGGATGGGTAGTGCTTGAGTTTTCTTCAATTGAACCATTTTCTTGAGTTATTCAACCCCCTTATATATGATCGACCTACACCACCATTCGATATTGCAATTTATACTTAAACTTCTCACTTATAATTTAATATTGTAACTTTACTTGTAAATTACTATGCTTATGGTTTTGTTGTTGTAAGTTGCTTTTCTTTATTGACATGGAAATTGAGTCTTCAATTTCAAACAACGACCTTTTGTTTTAACCATCTATGTCTTACATTTTTATATGATCAATGGACACATCGATGAGTTCCAATACAAGTAAAATCTCATGTCCAATGTATAATGTGATCAATAAGCTAGGGCTGTAGTAAATACCATGTCTAGGTAATAAAAGGTTGAGAAGGTGGCATGCTAGTTGGTAAGTCCACTGTGTTGGTACCAATCACAGTCAAGAGATTAATATGGAGTAGGTCATCCACACATATATATAATTATTATTATTTTATTTTTATTTTTAATAATGAAAATCGGTTACAATTTTTCATTTTCTTCATTTTTATTAGAAATTCTTTTCTCGTAATTATTCAACCATTTTCATATTTAATTTTGTTTAATATCATGTTTAAATTTCTGATTTAAAATAACATTCACTATAATTCATTTTTAACTCGATGTTTCTGTTTTTTTGGGTCAAATTTAGACACCTGGAGACCTGCAAGTGCATTTGCGAAGAGGTGGGTGGCAGAGGGCCTTGTGATGCCCAAGAATCGAAGCACCACCCAGTATAGATAGATTTTGGATCGACGGGGATTTTATATTGAGACCTAATTGTGGCCACCCCGGCTGGCCAAAGGATGCTTTACATTTGCGCCAGAATCGTGTTAGTTGTTGGTATCGAGATCGGCATCCCAAGATTATTGAGAAGTTTCAGTTTGGGCGGGCTATTCAGGATGTTCCCCGGCCATCATGGACATGGCAGCGTACTCTTACGAGTGTTCCATGACCAGGGGAGAGACGTCGCACTGACTTTCCAGCAATTGTTAATATGGATGGTGAGCGGGACCCCATTATTGGGGTTCCCGATGTGATGATGCAGGTTGTACAGATGATTTTACAATGTGGTGGGCGGGATCCCGGTGGCCAGCATTGTTTCCTGTTGATGATGGACGGATTCCAGATGTTCAGGGTCGGGGAGCCGCAGATCCGGGAGTGAGAGCCTTGGTTGCTGTTGCGCCCGTGATTGATCCAGGTGATTGTATTATTTGATACCTTTTCGGTTTTGGATTTCTGATTTGACGTGTGATCATTTTGATTTTTCCAGTAACGGCACACTGGATTTCCATGATTGAGGAGTCGCTTCGGCGATTAACCAGACAGGTGCCAGATGTATCCGGCATTTTGGAGAGAGCGGATCGTGAGGGTGGGGTTTATGCTGATTTGTTCGATCCTGCCGCCCGTGCAGTGGCGGCATACATGACACAGGCGCAGCGAGTTGATGATTTAGAGCGTGAGGTTGCACTGTTGCGCAGACATGGTGGTACGAGAGACATGCCAATGCCGCCACCCGCGGATGAGGGTGATTTGGGTCATACTATATTTGAGCGATATGTTGAGCTTCAGAGGCAGCATGCAAAGCAGCAGGTGGAGTTAGAGAGATTGCGGACAGAGGTGCGGCTGAGGCAGGAGCGGAACAGGAGCAGGAGCAGGAGCAAGAGCAGGTCTCGTGGTAGAGCGAGGTCATCCGCCTCTCATCATCACTCATCGGGAGAGGTGAATCGCATATAATACACCTAATATAATGTACAGTGATATCAAACCTGAATTGTGTACCCCAATTTTTGAATAACCTCTTCCAAATTAAAGTTTTTAATTTTTTCCTAATTCATACATAATATTTTTGAAATAATGGAATTCTGTTTATAGTTCAACGTTTTCAATCATTATCAATTATCCCTATATACAAAATCATACTAAAAGTATTGCAATAATAATCTTTTGAAGAATAGGATATAAACTTTGTTATGCGAATTGCTCCAGCAACGTGCACTAGTGGAGGAAGATTCATAATCATGACCACAAATTATATATCAAGTCGGGTAGAAGCAACACTAAGTGATCGCTCACATGTGATAGCGGTAATCACTTCTTAACAAAGATGGTGCACATACTCTCAAGTTATTAAGATGGTTGAGACATTCAATAAGATATTGATACAATTTTGACAAATATTTTTGATGTTAGTGGGTATATAGAACTATTTAAAAATCTAAATAAATATATATTATTTTAGTGGTATTTGTTAAAGATGTATTGCTTAAGGAATTCATTGTGCCATCTTTGTGTGTAGGGGATGCTTGAAGATAGGAAGTCATTATATATATGAAACTACAGTAACACTTAAAATTGGATGAGAAGACAATATTAGCTTCATTTATCCAATGAATTGAAAAATTAAGGAGACAAGTGCACCACAACAAACACATTAGTGATATTATTTTTCACAAGGATGCATATATGCATCTATATGACTCAAGCTATGCCAAGCACCCAGGTAAGCTTCACATCATTCATAACATTTTAGAAGTAGGGGCATGCAAACCATGCACTTTGGATAGAAAAATGTTACCCGAGAATTTCAATGGAAGTAGGTTGAAAACTTATTATTATTAATCATGGGAGTATCAACAATAAGGTCAAGAGCCAATGATGCATCCCAAAATATTTTTTTGTCATTTATTTCAAGCAATTATTTTTGTAACTATTTTTGTTATGAAAGTTTGGTTATGTGCAATTTTGTGTAGGCACATGAATTTTTTATTTTATAAGTATTTTTAATATGCATATATGGGTGAAAAATACCCTAATATAAAAAATTTGGTGCACAAAGGAAACACATTGAGTGCATGACATGTAAAAAAAAAGGAAGCTCCACAGGGAGGCGTGCACAAGTAACAAACAAGTGTATTAGGTCAATCAAGGACTAAAAAGTATGCATTAGAAGACCATGCACATAATTACTATGGGGAAAAGTAAGAAGACATTGGCAAGGCTTGAACTAATGGAAAAAATCAAGGCAGAGGTGTATGATCATATAGAAATGACCAAGTATCTGAATATGAGATGATAGCAGTGCAAAGGGGTGCACAAAACTGAAATATTATACAAAGTGTACGAATACATGATGAATTGAAAATTGTAGGTCACACATAGAAGGAAATGTGCAGGAGTGACATCACCATGATGTGACGATGTGTTGAAAAGCAAAGTGAGTGAAGAACTAATGCCTTTTAACAAAATGAATATTTTGACATGAATAACTAACACCATTAGTCCCCAAAATCCACTTAAAATCATAGTAAATCAAGTTTGACCCCTAATTTACATTCACTTTATTTTCAAGAGCCAATAACAGAGTAAAGCATCACTCCATGAGGTAAAGAGAAGGCATTGGAGCATGCGTGTTTTATAAAATCTTATATACAATTTGATTTTAATTTTATAAAATTCAACCATAAGAAGCATGTGCAAGTGGAAGACATTCAGAATTAGAGTAGAAAAAGGAGAAGTTTGATTATTAGAATAATTTCAGGAGTATTGGCTACAGCTTCCATAATTATAGGTGTTCAAGCTTGAGGGGTGAACCACATAAGATAAAGCAGTAGAACCAGATGAAAGAGGGGTTTAATTGAATAGAAGGTATTTCAATGGAGAAAAAAAATATTGTGGAGGCAAGGTCCACATGGGGAAGATATGGTTGTTATCAAGGAAGAAATTGTAGGCACAAGCAAGGCCAACAAGGCCAAGGGTAGAAAGGATTCCATCCCTTCCACTCCACCTATGATGAGATAATCAAAATTGGTGGAAGAAGGTGAAGTGATGATTTCATGTGTTACTTAGTCTACAATAGAATAGTTTAACCATCAACAATTGAAGTACAAAGAAGTAATTCCTTTAAAATGACCACTATATAGTAGCATGTGGGAAGAAAAAAGGTGTCAGACAAGAATGGTGTATTATAATTATCAAAACTATCATTATTCAAGTAGCCAAATAATTTTGTGAAGTTACTTATCATGATTTTCCACAAGAACAAATTTTACTTTGTAGGGAGAACCATCTTGATGACCCCTCATGCATCATGTAGTTAATTGGACTAAAAGATAGATGGGAGCATTTGAAATTTTCCATGTCAAGTAAACAAGTAGATGAAGTTGCAAAGGAATTGAATTCATAGAAAGGAGGTTACACCACATGCCCATTGAAACCCTAAGGACTAATCTATGTGCATGGTTTCCCATCTGATCAATGAGAAGTTAATGATAGTGGCATGCTAGACCTGAACATCTAACAAGGTGGTATAACTCATGCACCATATAGAAATGAATTGAGTCTAATAATTTTTTTCATGATTTATAGCTAAGGATGTAATAACAAACATAAAAGAGGTGAACTTAAATGAAGGCACATTTTGATGGGAGGAAATTTTGATTTTTTTAGTCCTCAATGAGATTAGTCTCCCACACGGAGCCCCAAGGAACCCATTTTCCTTCCCAATTCGGAGTGAATCCCATGTGCACATGTACAAGGAACATAGGGGAAAGGTCTAAGAAGTTGAGCACCCTAACTTCATGACCACATAGGTTTTTGTGGTATCACATTAGACCTTAAAAAATTTACCCATTTTAATATGTCATCTTAACTATTTATAACACAGGTTCAAATGTTTGACTCATTATTATTTTTACAATATATTTGATTTTATCATGAGAGGTCATTACATAAAATTTTTTAACCAATTATCAAAACTTGACCTTTCGTGTACCAATACTTGAGTCTTACATGTCATGATATTATTGGTTACTTTAAATTGTTATTAAGTAAATGTTGGACAAGTATTATATACTACATGCTCAACTTCTAGTGAACAATATTATGTATCCATACCAATATGTTTCATCAATGGACCACATCTTAACAATAGGGTTGTTCAATAATTGTAATATGCTCAGCTTCTAAGGCATTTCCCTCAAATGAACCACAAAAATAATGCAAAACTACAAAATAAAAATGAATAGATTGTATGAGACATTGAATAAACTAATAGGGGACGAGTGGAGGATTCTCAAGACTCCCATATGTGGACATGGGTTTTTAATAATTTTGTGTGAATAACCATTAGACATTGGTAAAAGTAAAGAGGAAGAAAATATGAGTGGATGCATCACTTTTCCCTATGGAGTCATGGCCAAATACGTGGAATGAGGTGTCAACAAAATGGAAGTATTTCCATACATAGGGTGGATGTTGTGTACTTTGATGTAGGAAAATGAACCATGAATTAATGGAAATAGTATATACATAGAGAGAATAAATTATGAAAAAATAATTTTACTTTTTTATTGATGTGAAAGGAATCTATAGTTCACAGATAATTTTAAGAATGCACCTTTGGAATTTATATAATAGCCTAGAAAATCCCAAGCAGTAAGGATCATTTTAGTGGCTAATATTTGGCATAATCACTATGTAGGTGTAAATTGAATGAACATTCCATTGGGTCTTTAAAATAACTTATAATTATCTAGTTAATTAAATGTAATAATCAAATTAAGATCTAAATTACCGATATCAATTCGATCAACTAAATGTTTATTTATTGATTTAATTTGTTGCATTTGATTTATACTAATAATGAACATCTATCAATATATATTTTTAAGGTAAAATACATTAATCCATAATAATAAAATTCAAATATGAAACACATATTCATGGAAAGAAATTACTTATAATAAATATGATGTTTCATTGTGCAATAGTGTTTTGTTAGAGTTGTTTATTCATTTTTTTTGAGATTGATGTCAATCAAGTGCTCTTTCTTCTTAATATAATTTGATTTTCACTTCTCACCATTGTATGTTTGTCGTAAGATAAATTACTACAATAAACCCCAACTTTTCAATTTTGGCTCCAAACTATGTTTGGTTGATTTGAATGTCAATTTGATCTTGTTTTAAGAAATTAAAGTTGTCATGATACCAATTGGGAGGCATTCCCAAGACCAAGGAGGGTTAGACCCATGAGAGAGAAATCCACTTCTAGGGTTTTAAGGAAAGGGAGATAAAATATGATGTTTCATTGTATGAGTATTTTGCTAGAGTTGACTTTTAATTTTTTTTGAATCAGATGTCAATTGAGTGCTCTTTCATCCTAATCTAATTAATTTTCACTTATCACCTATGTATGTCTACTACAAGAGAAATTAATAAAATATACACGTTGTCACTCTAACTTGCACCCAATGAGGAGATGGGATAAGCTTCTCCTCATTCAAGTGAAACAATGGAACCACCTCAGGGCTGTGGGTATCCCTATTAGGAGGTGGATCTCTAGATTAGGGTCTAGCTCCCCTTGATGCATCACTAAAGCTCATATTCCTACTACTAACCCTTGGGGGGGATGAAAAGGGTTAAGAATGACTGAAAGTAAACCTAATATATGGGGGGTGATACACCAAATGTTTGATCTACTCACACTCTTTGACATTCACTTTGAACCAAGATAATCCTAACATACACTCCATCCAATGACAACCTTCCCTTTTGCATCAATGTTTCAACATGGGGTCTTGGAATTGGCTTAGGCTAGAAAGACTTAAACAATAGGCATTCTAATTCACACTATTTAATGAGATATTCACTACACCTACAACTCCATTTGACACTTATTTCTGACCCACAAATAGAAGTCTTTGAACTCACAAGGTACTAGGAAAGTTGACATGTGAAGGTAAGCTAAGCTACACTTCCACAAGACCATAACCATCACATACACTTAGATAATTATTTAATGAGGTAAAAAATAGCTATATTTATTGATTCAAGGCAAAAATTTGGTAGGTATTAACCATACCCAAGTGGAGATATCCATACAATAGCCAAGAAGGCTCAATTTATAGAAGAAATGGGAAGAGATAGAGAAGGGGAGTCCAAGAGTCACTTGGACATGTGTCAATAATGTGAATATAAATTAAAAATGCATGAAAGAGAGGGATGGGGTGAACCACATCATTTGAAGAGTTAAAAATGTCATCTCCAATCATCCAAGACTTGTAAGGTGGTCAAGAAACTCCTTTTCTATGCATATAAAACCGCCCCTCATGATTGGCCTTCCAAAACTACCCTAACTCTATAACTGATCAAGTTTTATGATGGATATGAGTATTAGGGGTTACTAATAATTCCTCACATTCATTATAGAGGCTCCTAACTCTCCCTATCATTTTTTCCATGCATGATCATACTTGGTAGTCCCAAAATAGCTCTTTCCCCTTTACCTCTCACACTTGGCACCTAAAATATCTTCAAACCTACAATATGATCCATAAAAGAAGAGGAATGGAATGTTTCCAAAGTTTCTATGTCATTATTTAAAATAAATAATCTTTAAAATTCTTTCCAAATGAATAGTCAACATTTCCTCTAAGTCTTCCCTAGTTGGCTCATTAGGCTAGCTAAAATGAGAGAGCTGGTAGGCACATTTAGAGTTGAGATACCTGATCTAATGACCACGGATACTTATAAAAAGTCATAATATCTCCTCCAAAAGTGATTTTGTCTCTTGAAAGTTCACCATGCCTACAAAACACAAAAAATGGTCAAAATAAGCCCTATTTTCCCTATTCCATATAGTTCCATACAATCTAATCCCATGGCTCTCATCCTCATGTATTTTTAAACAAATTATATTCAGAAATCATGGTCAAATTCATCCATATAGATTCACTTTTAGGCTCATTTTCACCATCACGTCCTAAAACAACGTTTATACTGATGGAGTCTGTAGTTTTGCTATAGGAGTCTATAGCTAGACTGATGGAGTCCATAGATTTTATAATGGATTAAAAATATCTAAAATACCCTTCAAGCATAAACTAGTCAATTTTAAACCATGTATAAGGTCAAAAATGCACATGACCCTCAATTTGGCTTCTAGGCTTAAGGGTTTCCTTCATGCATGATTGTAACCCTTCTTGGTTAGAGCATCCTATTTTCCCTCAAACCTTATAGAAAGTTTTTATATATTTTTTTATGTGTTATCCATCTCCAAAAACATTCACTTGAGTTCTCCCCATCTTCTGGTCACCTATTTCACCATTTTCCCTTAAAACTATCAGTTCTATGCATGGGAAAGTACCCTTAGTCTGAGATAGAAAAGGGGTTATCTACCCTATTTTTTCATCATATTTAGGTGTTGGAGAGGTATATCCAAGTGTCAAGTATGATTTTTACCACATTTTAGATTTTAACTCGTCCATTTGACCCTCCAAAACCTCTAAAATCCAAGACAGACTCCTAGGGAAAGCTTGTATGCAAGGGTTTTGAAGAATGGGTGTGTTTGATCTAAGAGACACCCTTGTTTGGTATGTTTTCATTGATTAGAAATTTTTAAATAGTGAATTTGGGATCTTACCATCTTTCATGATCATCATTCCATGTTTTGGACTCATTCACATTGTGTTACAGGTTTCTTATTCACCAAAACATTACCTTTTGTTCACCATCTGACTGAGACATTTGCCTTGGATGTAAAGACCCCTTCTTGTAGGTGAGTTTTGATCTCATCAAATTATCAAGGTTATAATAAAATATTTTAATCATATTCTAAAGTTCCCTAATGTATATTATTCATACTTTCACCTATGTCTTATCAAGACTCAAACAGTGCCTTCATTAGGACTAAGACACCCTTCTCATTTAGACCCTCTTGTACCCTCACTTGTAAGTGTCCATAGGTTTAAAAATAGTCATTGCTACTCGTGAAAAATTCTAGGGCCTTGATACATTATATAACCATCCATTTTAATACATGGATATAACCTAAACCCAATCTATATAAGGGGATCCTCCTTCCAATCTTGAAACTTTACCTTGGTTATAGGTGCATCTTTAAGACAGTGTACAGACAGGGAAGTTTGATCATGAACCAAATTTGGGTACACTATAATTTTTTTAAATGTCTTATAGCCTTTAATTGTTCCTTGTCCATATTCAAGGCCATCCAAACATGAAGCATTACTTTAGAATGAAACTTTGATTTAAGAGTGGTCCCTTTGAGTCAGTTTCTTGTAGATACTACTGAGTGAAAACAATGTGTTTTGGAGTGTTTTCAAGAACCCCAAAGACATCACCTTTCATTATTTCTTCTCCAAACTTGGTAGTATTTTAATGAAATATAGGATACATACCCACCAAATTTTAATAATTACTACCCTTTGGAGGTGTAACTTTTAAGGCCTACCAAAACCTCTAGGGCCTCTGTTTAGGTATTTTGGGGCAAACAGGGCTGAATAATGTCATTTAAACTTTAGAAAGTGATATTTACTCCAAATTCCAATTTATCCCTTACAAGGTGTTTTTATGAATCCTCCTCACCCCAAGACCTAAAAGAGGAGTTAATGCACATATTTCAATATTCCAATATAACTATTCCAACCCTCTATCAAGAATACTTACAAGAGCTCATTTGCACATACAGGTAGTAAGTGTCTAATTAGGCAATGTGTATGATACATGTGATTATGATCAACATCAAATGTTCAATAAGATCAGTTTCAATTGTGAATAGAAATGAATCAAGTCAAAAAATATTGATTTAAACGTACTATTCCCTTCTAAAACTCTGTCAAGTGCTCATTTTGATGTGCATGAGGTAGGCAGACTGTGTTTAAGCACATATATGACTATATTAAAGGAATAATTTGTCTTTAAAGGTGAGGTGAAAGACAAACAAAATAAATTAGACCTTTAAAACATGTATATGGGATCAATAAATACCTTTGTAACCACTTTAAAAGCATGAAACTCAGGAAAAAGAAAAAATAAGCTTATCGTCACTCATAAGACCAATTTATAGAATTGAAGTGAATTTGATCCTAAAAACATGAAACAAGGCATGGGAGACTTAAGGAGACATTTCCATAATCCTTTGATGTAAAAATTAGCCATTGGTTTGTATGAACATGCCCATAATGAAGGGAAACCTGAAGGGTTCACATATTTGCAAGTAAATTTGGAAGTTCAACTTGATAATGATGGTTCATAAGGAACACTTGACCAATATATATACTTAATATATTAATTTAAATGTCTCTGAGTGTATAATCTTCTTCCAAAATCATTTTTTCTGAAACTACCTATACCTTCTTACTTAGCAAAAACCTGCGAGTCACTTCTCTATGCCGAGAAGGATGAAAAAGGAATAGAATAGTTTTGAGAAATAAAAGTTAGTTTAAGATTAAAAAAACATGTATTTGAGAATTAGTAAGGTGAAGAGTCATATTTTCATGTTTTCCAAGTGTCACACTTCCCAAGGAAGCTGTACAAGTGTCCATTTCTCTCTCTTTGGCCAAGAAAACTACCTTTTGTTTGAACAACCTACAATTTTTAGTTAGTGATAGTTATTATAGACCTCCTAGGAGACATGTCACATGATAAAACTCTTTTACACTTGCACATTTCCCAAGAAACCTATATAAATCATTAAATGCACCATTTTGACCCCTTAAAAAGACTTAGAATGATAAATGGACTTAGAGAACACTCAACCAAATATAGTAAAACATCAATTGACACTAATTGACCTATGAAACACCTTATGAAAACATATTATACCCCCTTATATGCCTAAAATTGAAGTTTTTTACTACGAGTGCCCTATTTTGACCTAAAGTCAAAATTGGTCAACAAATTGGTGACTCATAGGTTTAGTATACCTGTTATACTAACTAGACCAGTAGCCTTATCAGTCCATTGGGATTATGGAGTCATCTAAGGACTAAGATAAATAAGAGGATTTAACCATTGAATCAAACCTTTGATCAACAAGACAACTAG
Source organism: Torreya grandis (assembly GCA_037957365.1). Lineage (NCBI taxonomy): Eukaryota > Viridiplantae > Streptophyta > Pinopsida > Cupressales > Taxaceae > Torreya > Torreya grandis. Next base: position 582,770 of record JARHVA010006737.1, on the reverse strand, counting down.
TTGCTACTTCAACCACACAAAGGGAAAGAACAACACACACAAAGACCAAATCAAACACACTTGGGATACTAAGCCCTTAGGAGAAGAAAGGCACAACTAAAATCAAACTCATATGTACACCTAACCTGGTATGTTTTTCCCCTCCTAGATTAAAGTGGAAGCTTTTTAGATTCAAACATGTCTTTAATATTCATGTACTCATCTTGCTCCTTGAAACAGGTTTCATGCTAGTCCTTCATGTTAGTGTAGTCCATAAATTCATCAAAGGCTGAAATCTCATCATTACAAGGTTCATTCGGTTCATATCCCTCTTGGTATGTATCATGGACCAACTTATCTTTCTCTATCTCTTTAATAAGTTTGACAAACTGATTCCTCGCCTCATCATGACTCTCTAGAGGAAGGGTGGCTGGTATGATGTTTGAGTTGAGACAAAATTCTTCTAACTCATCCCAAAAATCATCACTTTCTTGTTCAAAATATCCCACTTCAATGCCTCTATCACACCAACCTGATTTCTCTCCTTCCTCAAAAACAAGGGTCTCTATCTACTCAAAAACATGCTCTTGAAACTCATCCAACTCATGTCCCATGGATTGGTCACTATCTTCATCAAAGTAAAAGGGAAGTTAATCAAACAAAGGGGAAGAAACCTCACTATGCTTGCATTATTAATCATCTAATGTTGACATATTAAACTAATCTAACTCATCTTCATATTCCTTGAACATTAGCATATAGGTGTGACCTATGTCTTCTTCTTGAGGTGCTTTATGAATTTTAATAGGTTCAGCTACAACATCTTCTTTAAAAAAATTCTCAATCCCTTCATAAAGTGAAGATGTATCATTCAATCTCAAACAAAATTTCTCAAGGTCATCTTAAAATTCCAACTCTTCATGATAAATAGAAAGGACTTGAAGTTCATCAACATTCTTACCAATTTCTTGTGGAACATCATGTTGGCTAATGATTACCTCTTCTTCATCTTGTGTTACAAGTTGATCACCATCATCTTCCATGAATCACGAAAATTCATTAATCCACTCAAGGTCTACTTCTTGTCTTATAGCTAAAGTGTCTTCTTCTCTCAGAACCTTTGTTTGTTGCTCCATGTCATCAGTTCCTTCTTCAAGCTCAAAAATTGATCTTCTAGGGTGAAGAGGTGTGCCAATGACAATTTCTTCATCATAGCTTCTTGAGGTATCATCTTCAATATGTTCAAGGAGCTCATCTATGGTAGTATCATCCTCTAACTCTTGAAGAGTCTTAGGAACAATCAACTAATTCTCAAGTTGTGAAGGCAATAGAGAAGAAGTACTAAATGGTAATCCTTCAAGAGTCTCTTGAGGGTAGCTTGTGGAGAAGCCATGAACACTAAAAGTATGATCATCTTGATAGGGAGGTACATTTTGATTGGAGGATGAAGAGTACATACCAAAATTGATGTTTTGAATCACTATAGTTGATTACACTAGTTGAAATCATTTGGAGTCACCATTGGTGCTTTGATTGCCTTTAGAGGCTAATGAGTTAAAGGATAGCACCAAGAATTCCTTCACTTGAATTCAATTATCCCATTGGGCATGCCATAAATTATATCACTTAAACTTGCACCCAATGAGGCGATGGTAGAAGCTTCTCCTCATTCAAGTGAGATAATGGAACCACCTCAGGGATATGGGTGTCCCTAGTAAGAGGTGGATCTCTAGATTAGGGTTTAGTTCCCCTTGATGCATCACTAAATATCATATTCCTACTACTAACACTTGGGGGGGTGAAAAGGGTTAAGAATGACTGAAATAAAACCCAATCTATGGGGGGTGATACACCAAATGTTTTCTCTACTCACACTCTTTGACATGCACTTTAAACCAAGAGAAGCCTAACATACACTCCTAATGACAACCTTACCTTTTGCATTAATGTTTCAACATGGGGTCTTGGAATTGGCTTAGGCTAGGAAGACTTAAACAATAAGAATTCTAAAACACACTATTGAATGAGCTATTCACTACACATGTAACTCCATTTGACACTTCTTTCTGACCTACAAAGAGAAGTCTTTGAACTCACAAAGTATTAGGAAAGTTGACATGTGAAGGTAAGATAAGATACACTTGCACAAGACCATAACCATCACATACACTTAGAATTCTTGAATGAGGTAAAAACTAGATATATTTATTGATTCAAGGCAAAAATTTGTCAAGGATTCACAATACCCAAGTGGAGAGATCCATACAATAGCCAAGAAGGCTCAATTTATAGAAGAATTGGGAAAAGATAGAGAAGGGGAGTCCAGGAGTCACTTGGACATGTGTCAACAATTTGAATATTAGTTATAAATGCATGAGAGAGAGGGATGGGGTGATACATGTCATGTAAAGATTTAAAAATGTCATCTCCAATCATCCAAGACCTGAAAGGTGGTTAAGAAACTTCTTTTCTATGCATATAAAACTACCCCTCATGATTGGCCTTCTAAAACTACCCTAAATCTATAACTGATCAAGTTTGATGATGTATCTAAGTGGTAGGGGTTACTAATAATTCCTCACATGCATTGGGGAGGAACCTGACTCTCCCTACCATTTTAGCTACATGATCATACTTGGTAATCCCAAATTAGCTCTTTTCTCTTTACTTCTCACACTTACCACCTAAAATATATTCAAACCTACACTATAATCCATAAAATAAGAGTAATGGCATGTGTCCAAAGTTTTTATGGCATTAGTTACAATAAATAATCCTTAAAAGGCTTTCCAAATGAAGATTCACCATTTTCTCTAAGTCTTCCCTAGCTGGCTCACTAGGTTGGCTAAAATGAGAGAGATGGTAGGCATACTTAGGAGTTTATATACCTGATATAATGACCATGGATACTTATAACAAGTCCTAATCTCTCCTACAAAAGTGATTTGGTCTCTTGGAAGTTCACCATGCCTACACAACACAAAAATTTGTCAAAATAAACCCTATTTTCCCTATTCCATATAGGTTTGTACAATATAATCCCATGGATTTTATTCTCATGGCTTTGGAAAAAAATTCTCTTTATCACTCATGGTTAAACTCATCCATATAGATTCACTTTTAGGCTCATTTTCACCATCACGTCCTAAAACAACGTTTATACTTATGGAGTCCATAGTTTTGTTGTAAGAGTCTGTAGCTAGACTAATGGAGTCCATAGATTTTATAATGGATTTAACATCTCTAAAATACCTTTTATATCATGAACTAGTAAATTTTAAATCATGGATAATGTCAAAAATGCACATGACCCTCAATTTGGCTTCTAGGCTTAAGGGTTTCCTTCATGCATGATTGTAACCCTTCTTGGTTAGAGCATCCTATTTGCCCTTAAACCTTATAGGAATTTTATATAGATTTTTATATGTGTTATCCAGCTCCAAAAACCTTCACTTGGGTTCTCCCCATCTTCTGGTCACCTATTTTACCCTTTTCCCTTAAAACTGTCACCTTTATGCATGGGAAAGTACCCATATTCTAAGACACAATAGGGGTATCTACCCTATTTATTCATCATATTTATGTGTTTGAGATGTATATCCAAGTTTAAATTATTATTTTTACCACAATTTAGCTTTTAAATCGTCTATTTGACCCTCCAAAATCCAAGATAGACTCCTAGGGAAAACCTGTATGCAGGGGTTTTGAAGAATGGTTTTGTTTGATCTAAGAGACACCCTTGTTTGGTATATTTAAATTTATTATGCCTTTTGACATAGTTCATGGGGGATATTACCATATTTCATGATCATCATTCCATGTTTTTTACTCATTCACATTGTGTTATAGGTTCCTTATTCACCAAAACATTGCCTTTTGTTCATTGTCTGACTGAGATAGTTGCCTTGGCTATAGAGACCCCTGCTTGTAGGTAAGTGTTGATCTCATCAATTAACAAGGTGACAATAAAATATTTGAAGCATCTTCTTAAGTTCCCTAATGTATATTATTCATACTTTCACTTATGTCTTATCAAGACTCAAATAGTGCCTTCATTAGGACTAAGACACCCTTCTCATTTAAACCCTATTATTCCCTCACCTGTAAGTGTTCGTAGGTTTAAAAATAGTCATTAATAATCATGAAAAATTTTTGAGCCTTGATATAGTCTCTAACCATACATTTAAATACATGGATATAACCTAAACCCAATCTATACAAGGGGAGCCTCCTTCCAAGCTTGAAACTTTACCTTGGTTGTAGGTGCATCTTTAAGATAGTGTACGGATAGGGAAGTTTGATCATGCACCAAAGTTGGGTACACTATAACTTTTGGAAGGTCTTTGAGACTTCAATTGTTCCTTTTCCATCTTCAATTCCATCCAAAAGCATGAATTTATAATGAAACTTTGATTTAAGAGTGGTCCCTTTGAGTCAGTTTCTTGTAGATACTACTGAGTGAAAACAATGTGTTTTGGAGTGTTTTCAAGAACCCCAAAGACCTATCACCTTTCATTATTTCTTATCCAAACTTGGTATATTATTTTAATGAGTTATAGGCTACATTCCCATAAAATTTTAGGACTAAATATCCTTTGGATTTGAATCTTTTGAGGCCTACCAAAACCTCTAGGGCCTTTGTTTGAGCATTTTGGGGCAAACAGGATTGAATAATGTCATTTGAACTTCTGAAAGTAATCCTTACTCCAAATTCCAATTTATCCCTTCCAAGGGGTTTTTATGAATCCTCCTCACCATGAGACCTCAAATAGGATTTCATGCACATACTTCAATGTTCCAAGATAACTATTCCAACCCTCTATCAAGAATACTAATAGGAGCTCATTTGCACATATAGGTAGCAAGTGTCTAATTAGGCAATGGGTATGATACATGTGATTTTGATCAACATCAAATATTCACTATGCTCCCTTTAAATTGTGAAGATAAATTAATCAAGTTAAAAAATCTTGATTTCAATGTACTATTCCCTTCTAAAACTCTGTCAAGTTTTCATTCTAATGTGCATGAGGTAGGCAGACTATGTTTAAGCACATGTATGATTGTATTCAAGGAGGAATTTGTCTTTAAATGTGAGTTGAAAGACAAATATAATAAATGAGACCTTGAAAACATGTATATGGGATCAACAAAGACCTTTATAACCACTTTCAAAGCATGAAACTCTGGAAAAAGCAAAAAAAAGCTTATCATCACTCATAAGACCAATTTGTAAACTTGAAGTGAATTTTATCTTAAAAAAACCTTAAAACATGGAACAAGGAATGGGATACTTAGGGATAAATTTCCATAATCTCTGGAGAAAAAATTAGCCATTGCTTTGTACGGACATACCCATAATGAAGGGAAACCTGAAGGGTCCACATATTTGAAAGTAGATTTATAAGCTCAACTTGATAATTATGGTTCATAAGGCACACTTGACCAATATAAAAACTTAATATATTTATTTGAAGTTCTTTGAGTTATAAATCTTCTTCCAAAAGCATTTTGTCTGAAACTGCTTGTACCTTTTGTACTAAGCAAAAACTGGCAAGTCACTTTTCTATGCTGAGAAGGATGAAAAAGGAATATAATGGATTTGAGCATGAGTAAGTTGAAAAGTCATATTTTCACATTTTCCTAGTGGCACGCTTCCCAAGGAAGTTGTACAAGTGCCCATTTCTCTCTCTTTGGCTAAGAAAACTACCTTTTTTTTAACAACCTAAAATTTTAAATTAGTGAAAGTTATTATAGACCTCCTAAGACACATGGCACATGATAAAACTCTTTTAAACTTTCACATTCCCAATAAACCCATACAAATCATTAAATACACCATTTTGACCCCTTAAAAAGACTTAGAATGATAAATGGACCTAGAGAACACTCAACCAAAGCTAGTACAACATCAATTGACATTAATTGACCTATGAAACACCTTATTACAACATATTATACCCCCATATATTCATAAAGGTGAATTTTTTTACTAGGGGTGCCCTATTTTGATGTAAAGTTAAAATTGGTCAATAGTACCCAACAACAGATTTTAAATTTTGGCTCCAAACTTTATTTGATTGTTTTGAGGGCCAATTTGATATTTTTATATGAAGTGAAAGTTGTCAAGATACTAAGTTACATTTCAAAATCTTATAAATCATACAGGAAACACATTTGATGTAAGGGAAAAAGATTGCAAGAACTTGAATAATTCACACCAACTTGTCAATGTACTTGTGACATTTCTACCTGCTATAAAGCCCTAGCTATCTAATACCATGGTAAAATGGTGTTTTGTCTTCTTCAATATGATCCTCATCTAAAATGTGAAAAATTTATCATGCCAATAACTTAAGGACCCTTTTTTATGTGATGGGTGGTGGTGATAATAAGAATTTAAAGTGATATTGAATTTATAATAGAGGAACAATATGCAAATGTGTTCTCATGACCCATAATGACTCACTTAGGACATTAATTGTAAACCAAGTTAAGATTGGCCATGCTAAAATATTGCCTTTGTAATGAAATTAAAAATAAATAAGTGTGTTCTCATGACCATAGGTACAATAATAATAAAAAATTAGTATATTTGTTTCAAAGATATTTTGAAATTTAATTTGAACTCAAATGCAATTAGCACAATCATCTCACAAAGTGACTAGACAATACTTTAAAATATAGATATTTTAAAATTTAATTTGAACTCAAATGTAATTAGCACAATCCTCTCACAAAGTGACTAGACAATACTTTAAATTATCCATGATGCATTTCCATGCAGAATCACCATTTTCAGAAATAGAGACTATAGGTAATATGAAAATATACATCTTCATCATAAAAAATTAGCTACAAATAAAAATTGATTTAATCAATACTACTTTCTTAAAATTCATTGTGCAATACAACACTTTTAGCCAATTTTTCATATCAAACTCAAACTAACATATCAAAAATTTAGTTTTGAGCTCATATACTTTCTAAATTTATCAAAATATCATAATAATATGCTTTAAGGACAGTACCAAAGCTAATATATATCCCCAAAAAATTAAAATATGAATCAAATATATCCAATCTCTTATAAAACCCTTTTCATCCAATGCATACTTCACATTTATCATTTCATTTTTATAGATTCTGATCAAAACAAATAATTTGTTTTTGCTTCTAAAATAAATTTAAATCATCGAGAAAATCAGAACCAAATATTCATGTATGGGAAATTCAAATCATAAACTCAACTAAGTAAAATTCAATTTAAACTTAAACATATCACGTTAAGTATAAATAAAACTTTGCATCATTTAAATGAAAAGGTAAAAAAAGAACTATTTTTTATTATACTAAAAAATAACACTTGTAGAATAATTGTATAAGAATAAAACACATCAATATGCTCATGTATTTGCCATAAATCCCTTTCTTCATGGGAATAATTTCAAAAACAAATCATTGAACATAATCAACATAATGTAAAGTGTCTGACCCATATGAAATCTAATTTTTAGATGAAAGCAAAAACATGCATTACAAAGACTTATTGAAAACACTATAAAATTAACATGCCACAACTATTCTTCAATATTCTACTACCTAAATATCCATGAATAAACTTTTCAATTTGCATCACCAATCCAAAATGAGAGATAAAAATGGGTATTCATATTCTTTGAAGCCTCAAACATTCAATTCTTCATATCATGAAAAAAACTTTTGAAATGTAAAATGTCATTGTGAGAAAGAAGGCATTGAAACTTTATAATCCAAAACCATCAATTAAGTAAAAAAGTGTCCAATAAAATAATTAAATGTGAATAACAAATATGAGCACCTAAAACGTATTCCAAAAAATATAAACAAGCACAATCAAAGGCCCTTTTAATGTAAATTTTATAAAATATCCAAAAGGAATTAAACCATTAAAACCAAATGTGTTTAAGACAAATGCACCAAACCCATCATTTGAATCTAAAACATCATTTTTAGATTTAAATAAGAAATGATCTGAGAATTTCCACAATATTATATTAAAACAAGAAAATTGGTATATAAAACCCCCCAAATGAAATAAATATGTCAATGGTTTTCAATAACTAAATAAGAAAATTAGTATACCGCCCTCCCTCCCTCGCAACCACATTAAATAAACATGTCAATTGTTTCTAATAATTGAATGGAAACAACATTCCACAAAATCCTATATCTTAAATTAGGCATACCAATTTTTTTATGAAAAACACAAATTCTCTATATACATGGCTTCCACTAAAATTTTAACGTGTTGAACTACAAACATGTCATTTTAAGAATCATTAACCTTAATTTTAGAATAATGAAAAACGTATAATAATATATAGTTCTCATGCTACCATTGAGAATTTCTAATAAAGAAATGTTTACACTAAAAATATTCAAAATATCACTCAACATGTAACAAAAAATTAAAATGCATCTTATTAATTTATTTCATCCTTTTATTCTCCTAAACTCAGAAAAAAATGATAAATGTAAAGCATATTATTTGCAAAGATAAATGGGACAAAATATTTGAAACAAAAATCACATTTATAAAATCCATTAAAGTTTTAATACAAAGCATATGACAAAAGAAAATACAAATTTTAAAATTACCCAAAAAAATTTATAAAAACTATGCAAGTTTCATGACTCATCTTCATCATTTCAAACTAAGGCATGTTTCTACACACTATCATTGAATTTTTTAAGGCATGAAAAGAAATATAAACAAATTTTATTTATTCCTTCCATCTCTTACTATTTATCTTTGAGCACCACATATATTTTATGTGTGCAAAGTAAGGTATTCTGAGAGAGAATAACACATACATAAACATGCATAACCATTACCGACATGGTAAGTCAATCCAATATATGGTTGTAAAAGCCTCATAAAATTTATTCATTTTCAATAACCTAAAATTAAGAATAAATATCCAAATCCTACTTGAAATTGTCTGGAAAGACCAAAAAAATGTTAGGGTTAGAAGCTTACTAGAGATTTATTCATGTACATAAAGTTCTGTATAATCCATAGGCCAAATACATAGAGAATAATTAATAACACTGATAATATTATTTCATTCTATATATTATTCAATTGGGACATTAAAATTTTATAAGAATATCATTCCGATAATCATGGAGGTTGTCTCTCCATCAAACTCTCATCCAAATTCTTATGATAACTCACACTAACAAACTGACTATAAATGAATATATTGTTATCACAATATACTTGAATAACCAATCTAATAACTAACTCACCAATATACTATTTACCTCTCAGTAAATACTCATGTAAAAGATAATGTAATAAACTAATCCCTAATAAAAAAATCTAAGGTGCATCCTCTTATACCAAACCTTTCAATCAAAAAAAATGATACAACATCAACTTGTACATAAAATATGGCTTAAAACATAAAATATGGCTTAAAAAGTGAATTTTCAGACATATTAGGTTGCACATCCACCAATAGCTTGGAAAAAATCAAATAAAAGTGAATCTAGTTTAGTTCAAAAACGGTAAAGTAAGGAATTTAAGCACCCCTTTTTCCATTTACCTCCATATTTTTGGTCCAAAATTTTGATTGAAAAAATCAACCACATAATTTTCCCTAAAATCTCTTTATCCTGGATTATGAAAATATCATGTATAAAATGTCAATTTTTGTTAAGATTTTGATATCCAATTATTTTTTCATCTTTATAAAAAATTGAAATGAAATTTTATCTTTTAAAGATTATTTATGTAATATACATATTTCCATGTAGTTTACACAACATATAAGATTTTATTTAGATATAACCATAGAGAACCCACCAAAATATTTGTACAAATGCATAGACTAAGGATTTAAAAATATTTTTCACTCTAAAAGCAATCTTATGATATTTAGGATCATATAATATCATTAATGAGTCTATATGGGAAATAAATCATAACTCCAAATTAACATTGAGTTTGTAACTGAGAATCTTAGTCCGGTTTTGATAATGTCAAAATAACTTATTTGTGTATAAATATTTTATATACCCTCATTATGTTTTTATATGATGGGGATAATTTAGCTTGAATCTACTCAAAATTATTGTCAGTTATCACTTTACATTAGTGAATTAAGACATAAGTCAATTGGAAAGTAGCATTAATTCACAAGCATCACCCATCTATGTAATTAATTGAGAAACCATTAAGAAAACAAGTATTTTTATCTTCAATTATTAAAAAAAATGAGAATAAGGATATAATCATGTTTGTTTACTTAGGAAATATGCATTGACATTTATCTATTTTTCTCTTCTATTTTAAACTTAGTTCAAGTGATGTTACTAAGAATAAAATTAAGTATTTGTCGATACTAATATATTGTATTAAGTACTTAACAATGACAAGATTGACATACATTTACCACACATGATTTACATATACAATTATGGTCCTAACATGCCATTATCTCACACATATATGCTACCTTATGAGTTTGAATATCTCTTTATTTGTTTTCAAACACCTACAAGAACCTCATTGTCTAGTTCAAACCTACATACTATCCTACATAGACATGCCTAGATGCTTATTTTAGCCCTTGTATACATAAACTATTTTCACTTTATTACTTTATTTATGCCTTCTCTTATAGAGGCTTGTCAATGCATCAATCTCCCTAAGTGCATGCCTTAAAGGGTGCACTAAGAATGGGGTGAGTTTAGATTTTGGTACTTTACAAGAGATGTTGGAATTATATCTTGTTACACCATTAATACTATCAATATAACATCCTCCAAGTCTCTATCCATCAATTCCTTCCATATATTTATTATCCATGTGTTAGATTCCATATATCCTATGGTATTGGCCTATCTAATACCACCTTTTGCATGCCTTCATCCTTCTTATACAATATTATCCAACCTGATATAGTTCTAAGTCTATATTTTTACATTTTTATAACATTAGCTTGATGATACCATATTATGTCAGCTGACATCTTCTAGTTGTCTCAGCCTAGCCAATACTATCACCTTATATTCTAGGATTAGTTATAAGTATTGTAACAATATATAAAGGGGTCATACTTCATTCCTAATAATATATATCACATTCATATACTATTCATGCAATCTTAGTGGTGTATAACCTTATCTTGGAGGTTTTTTATTATGGTGTCATTAAAGCTCAACATGAAGAATCATAGGGAGTTCCTAAGTATGGATATATACGTCTTCATCTAACCATTTGAGTTCTTTATCCTATAACATTCTCTTGTAAATATCAACTTGAACCAAGTGGGGTATTGAAGTATCAATGGATCCAATCCAAGATAATTATTTCTATCCATATACTTTTTCAATTACATTTAGATTATATGTTTTTTATTACATTGTAGAAAAATGTGTGTATCCTTGTTTAGGCACTTCCTTACACAAAATAAGTTGGTAAAAATATATGATTGATTAACTTGTAATTAATCACCTTATGTTGTATAAACCTCCATTTTGTTGATCATTACACCTTAAACATTTTACAAACATATAACCCATAATTTACTTTAGTTTGCACCTCTTTACAACTATTTAATTTACTTACATATTTACACTCATAGTTAAAAGCATTTACCTTTGTTAAGGTCTAGTGAGAGATATATCCTTGTGTCATAAGGTTAGGCTTTGAAACCCTTTAATTTTAAAATTTGAGTTGTATGTTACCCTTTATGAGATATATGGATATCATTGGTCCTTACTTGATTATCCAAGTATACACAGACTCTATTTGATTGACCTTATTCAAGTCCTAGTCTATTGATAGAAAGAGGATAGTTTTAAGTCATCCTAGCTCGTACATAAATTCTAGTGAATCTAAAATAAACCATGTCCCTCATTTGGTTGGATCAGTTTCATTTTTTTTCTAGTTTCTTAGTAATATCTTCAAAACTGCCATACATTTTTTAGTGCTACTATGTCAACCAACCCGATAGTGTTTCATGTTTGTCTACTACTGGTATCAACCAACCTAAAACCAATTTATGTGTTTCCAAACTACATCAACCATCCTGATATAATTCTATGTGTTTTTCTAGATTGTATCATCCAACTCAATATAGTTATGTGTGTGCTTCCAATTGTATTAGCTAGTCTGGTACCATTTTATGAAACAACCTTTAAAAAAATTGGAATTGTATATCAGACTATGTTTTGGCCACATGTGAAGCCCACTTACTAAGTCTTGATAATGTAATGAAATAATTAGTGCACTTAATGTATGCACAACTAGAACTGAAGGAGGTGAACTGAGGTAATTATTTAGAGATAAACACATACAAAATGTGTTATGGGGAAGTGTCTTATTATATTAGAATGAGTATGAGGTTTGGGGCATATCAATGTATGCATACATTGATAAATCTTGAGCACCATAAGTGGTACTCAAACTTATACATAGGACCATTTCTAGATCCTTAATCCTAGGTAAATACCTCACTCTCCTCAGTGGGTTTCCATCCCACTCAAGGATGGTTAAGTTTAAGGATTCAGTTAATCAGGAAGGATAAATTTGTTTCCCTAAGTTATTGTTCAAGTTAATCATAGGTTTGTATATTAAATATAAGTTACATAATATAAACAAGCAACTAAATCAGCAATCAAAAATAATTCAATGCTTTCAGATTTTGATTCATTCATGCAATAAATTATACTAAAACATAAGAGAAAATAGATTAAGTGCAAGATTCTCTAGTGTTACTAGTCATTTCATAATTCCCTATGACATTTAAGATCATCGCACTATTCATATGATTCATACACCATTTATTACCAAACATGGGTGATTATAACAATCGATGATGTAGTTATAATTCAACATTGTAATTTATAGTGTAGTAACGAAACATACAACTATTTGGATTGGCATATCCAATGTGATATTAAAGAGTTTAAGGTATTTAATAAGTATGACCTATTTTAATGTTCCAAGAGAAGTAACATATGGAAATATTGAAATTCAATCAGGTAACCACTTAAGAAGGAATTATACAACATTCCATAATCTTTCTAATGAATGCATAAATACATCATTATATTATGAATTCATTAATAATCCAGCTAGCAAGAATTCAACAACAATGTTCATGTACAAAATTTAACATCATCAATCAATGACGTTCATCCAAGTTTCAAGATGATTGAAACCCAAATAAAATGTTTCAATTAAGGAATTCTTACAAATTTCACTGTTGAGTAGCCAAGGCAACAAGGTAAGTAAGTACGGTTATACAAGAGAAAAGTAAAATGCATGCAGCTTGATATGAAAGGAAATAATGAAAGTACAAACTTAAGTCTCATTAAATAGAGTATAGTGATATAATAACTTATTTATCATCTTTGATTTCATTATGGGTTCCTTTACAATCATTTACTTAACCAAATAAATAATCTAAGTAAAACATTATACATTTTTATTCCTAAATATTAAGAATTAACTAACTATTACTTCCTTCATTAAACAATACAAGCATTAACTTATTAATCTCAGATTTCACAATGCAGCATACATAACTTAAGAAGTAATATCTTATAATTGTAAGTATAATACATACCTTACACACAACTAGTTATGTCTAAAATTCATGATTGAAGGGAGAATTTGGTTTATTTTTCTCATGGTCCAACTATCAAGTTTATGCATTGCTAAAAGGATTAAGAGGCCCATATGCATCTATCCTTTGTTGAGGTCTAGTGAGAGATATATCTTTGTGTCATAAGCTTAGGATTTGGAACCCTTTCATTTTAAAATTTGAGTTGTATGTTACCCTTTATGAGATATATGAATATCATTGGTCTTTACTCGATTGTCCAAGTATACAAAAACTCTATTTGACTGACCTTATTTGACTCCTAGTGTATTGAGAGAAAGAGGATAGGTGTAGGTCATCCTATCTTGTGCATACATTCTAGTGAATTTGACATGAACCATATCCTTCATTTGGTTGGACTAGTTTAATTTTATTTCTTTTAACTTCTTAGTAATATCTTCAAAACTACCATACATTTTCTAATGTTACTATGTCAACCAACCTGATAGTATTTCATGTTTGTTTACTAGTGGTATCAACCAATCTGAAAATAGTTTATGTGTTTCTAAACTATATCATCCATCTTGATACAATTCTTTGTATTTTTTGATATTGTATCATCCAACTCAATATATTTATGTGTGTGCTTCCAACTGTATCGGCTAGTATAATACCATTTTATTTTCTTGTTTAATTCACTACATGATGTTAATTTATATTTCAACATATATCATTTTTTCAATATTAATTTTATGTTCTCTTCTTATAAACTATGTTCTTATAGATTTAAAACTAATAGGAGCTACCATTCTAGGCCAAGTGATTAATAGTTGTACATGATCTGTGATGTGAGGGGTATTATTCCAATACTCAATCCATTAGACAACATATATACAAACTTTAGTTTCAATGTACCTCATAGTATGTTATAAATTTCTAAGGTTTGGTTTTCAAACTTTAATTATCCTTTCAACCATTTGATTTTATAGTGAACTTATAAGCGATTAGTCCCAAGAAGCTACTCACAACATACCTCAAAGACATGATAGTTTGGCCATAGTAATGGTGAAATCCTCCATGATTAGTGCCTTAATAGTTATAATCACTATTTATTATTGACATTAGTATATTTAAGAGTCTACAAGTCAAAAACACCTTTGTCTAATTATACCTCCAAGCTTTGATTTTTTTACTAGTTTTTTTAGCTTGTTTGTCTTCCATCTTATATCAACTAGCCCAATACCATTTGGTGCTATGTGATAATTACATTAGCCAACCTAATACAATTATGCATGTCTTCCCCACTACATCGGCCATCTTGATATAGTTTTAAAATTATGTCTAACTACATCGACCAATTTACCCACTTTACTTGCTACTATATTGACATGCTAACATAGTCATTTTTCACATCTATTACTATTGTCACATTTTTACTATATTGTATCAACTATCCCAATATAACCTATTCTCTTAGACTCAATCAACAAACCATATTTTCCAACCTAATAGAGTCTAATTTTAAGATTCAATAACTAATTGTATTGGCCTTCCTGATACTGTTAGTTTCCTATGACCAGCCTCCTTCTTATGCACTATATCTTTCATCTCCTTCACCATGATGTCTCCTATTAGAATATTTCTTCTGAACCTCAACCCATTTTGATCTTTCATAAGTCACTCTTTTCTA